>JAZHYW010057276.1:0-22589 GCA_037355805.1 Ixodes ricinus | reverse complement strand
ATTTACACAAAGAGGAACGTCTCCGTAGAAGAAAACGAAGCAGGGGTTATTGGTGACATGGACAACCAAAACCGTCATTATCGTCGGCATTCGGAGGTTGGCCAAACGCTCACTAGGATGTGTTTATTCTTAATAACCCAATCGCACATTAAAAAAAAAACAAAAATAAAAAAAAAACATAAAATTTTTAGGAAGATTTTTGACTTGGTTTCGAACTGTAGCGAAGCCTGGAATTTTATCCACACGGTCTATCTTACTATTCTCTTTATATCGTTCGTCTCTTTTTGTATCATTTCAGTCTCCGAACAGAGTACCGTGCAATTGTTACATTCATGAATATTTTAGAGATTTTGAGTTTTCAGTGTATTGTTTTCCCATATATTTATGTTCGTTTGAACGTCACTGATGCAATGTGATGTCTGTCCTGTATACTTAAATCAGCGCTATAATGGTATTTCATACAGACACCAGTCTCGCAACATACAAAGTTTCACAATGGGCCTTTTTGCAGTAACTCCTACCTGTTAGAAATGGTGTAAATTTACTTAACCTAAAATTTGAACTAAAGACCGTGTCCACTCCAAACAGCCTCGCACCATGCCTTCAGGTTAGTATAAACCTCATTAAATTACGGGATTAGAGCCAAGCGGAGTACGAAGGAAGGAAGTACTATATACAGAAAGAAGGTGCTTGCGTAGGGTCATCAGTCGCACCGATTTTAGCCGAAGTTTACTTTTGCATTTTGGATCGTGCAGTGCACGATAGTCTACGAGGTTTGTCCCCGGAGTTCATGGCAAAAGTGAGAAAATATGTAGATGACATCCTAGTATGTACGTTTATGGAAGGTCTAACAGAAACCATAGAAAGTGTGATGAGGTCAACGGCTCCAGAAGTAAAGTTTACATTGGAGAAAACGGAGGAAGATGTTCTGCAGTCTCTAGATTTACGAATACACGTGAATAGAGTTATGTTGGGAAGACGGAAGAAATTTGAAACCAGTTTTGCCAAAGACTGAATTGTCATATGAAAACCGTAAAGGCAGGACATGTAAAATCATTGATTAGGAACGCGTTAGAAAGGTCGCGTGTCCATCATATCACTGAATCGGTAGAATGGCAGTTGAAAAGGTTGATTAGTAGTAGGATATGATGACAGTTTTATAAAACTGCAAATATAATTGTTTATCAAAGGCAGGAGGAAATGGAACACAAATCAAAGAACCGCTTTGCGGTAATCTCATATTTTCATGAGAATTCTCACAACCTAAACACATGTGTTAGGCAGTTTGGAGTGGACACATACTTTAGTTCAGATTTTAGGTTAAGTAATTTTGCACCATTTCAAACAGGTGTGAGTGAGTGCACAAAAGGACCATCGGGAAGAATCGGTACGTTGCGAGACTGTTGTTGTGTATGAAACACCATTGGAGTGCGGGTTTAAGTATGTAGGACAGACGTCAGGCTGCATAAATGATAGATTAAACGAACACAAGAAAATTTGAAGAACAATGCAGAAAACTCGGAAATCGCAAAACATGTTCATGAACGTAGCAACTGTACGGCGCTTTGTTTGGAGACTGAAATCATACACGAATAGACGAACGATGTAGAGAGAGTCGTAGAGGGGACCGTGTGGATAAAATCTCCGAGGCTTCGGTACAGTTCGAAAACAAGTAAAAAGCTTTCTAAAAATTTGATGTCTTTTTTTCTATTTTCTTTTTTTAATGTTCCACCTGGGTTGTTTTGGAGGTGTGATCCTGATTGTGATTCTCCAAAAGAACAGTAAAATACTTTGTGTTGTTCCTGTGTTTTTTTGTTGTCTTTGACGTGTGTTGGTTCAAAAACCGTTTCAATGTCAGTGTTTTTTTGTTTTTTTTGGGGGTAGTTTGTGGAGAGGGTGTTTTTTTAATCAGAAGTTGGAACTGCCTTAAGAATAGAAGGTGAAGAAATCCTTTTGTTCAAACTTGAAGGTGGATGGATGTTACCTTATTGCGCCGACCAGCAAGGTTGTCCACATTCTTGTATTGTTTTATGGAGACTGTGGCGCCTGAGCTGTATGGGCTTCGACCTTTTCTTTTGGTGAATGATGTACCTTGAGATTGAAATTATATAAGGGGAGGACAAAATAAACCAGTTAGCTTAGTTTGAGAAGTCGTCCTGTCAATTTTATGTCTCTTGTACGTTCTAACGTTTCTTCTCCACCCGTCAAAATGTTTAATAATCACCAGCTCGCCTGCACTCCTACAATACTTTCTCGCTAATGATGTTTCAAAGACTTGTGTCACACGCTCGAAGAAAATATAATGTTTTGCAGTTTAACATTAATTTCCCAATTTGAGAAGTGTAGCGTTGATTTTCCCAGTTACACTTCTCTCTTAGTTTCGTGGTGTTTCACACTAAGCTGTGGTAGCAGAAATCTACTGGCTTCACTTTATATTAAGATACTTCAGTGACAGCTTCAACCGGCACATAAATGCGGTCTAAACGAGCGTGAGAAGATGATTGAGAGTGGGTAAAACGAAAATTAATTTTCAGACGCGTTATTTGCGCAGAGCATCTTCCATAAGGTGCGCTCATTAGTAGGTTCATCAAACGACGCGCATGCTGGGTTATGCGAATAGACCTATTGCTATATTACCCAAGCATCAAGGAGAATGCAGGGATTGGTGTTTCACGCGCCGCACGTGCTGGCCCCAGTAGTAGTAAATTTTCTAAAGCAAATACCTAAAACAAATGGCATCTTGCACTCGCGTTCGTCAACGCTTTATTTTGGTTATTTACTTCGCATCTTTTATACGGAGAAGGTGTGCGCGTGTGGCGCGTGCAACACCGATCCCTGCATTCTCCTTGATGTTGGGTAATATATCGATCTCCTATTGCACTCAGGACTGTAGCGTGTTGCGGAAATGTAATCATAGGGTAGGAAAGCGCGTGCTCACGCACTTTGAGCGCCGAATGAAGATGCGCACGCGCGCATGCACAGGTTCAATCAGCGGTCAGCGTGCATGAGAGCGCGTGTTCACTCTTTTTACTATTTCCATTAACGCACTACCTTTGGCTGCATTGCTACGGGAAGTTTACCCTGAGTGTAGAGCAGTCTCGATCAAAATAATAAAACAGGCGCTACGCATGCTATTGTTATCTGCGTGAGAGCCTTATGCATTGTCCACTTTCCCGCACACCCGGCAGTAAAGAAGCGATTGCCTAAATCTTAGTGCGAGTGAAGCCGATGCTAAGTACAAGCGTGTTGCCTTAAGCGACGCTGAACTATACACGAGCGCGTACTTGACAGGCCCCACAAAAGCGCCACGCTTGCTCTTGTAGATTCGCCTTCACACGGACGTGTGATGAAACGATGTAAAGTTCAATAGAACATTGTGATATAAATGTTTCATGACTTACCTTGTATTCCTCTGGTATGACGATTTCTTCACGCAGCTTCGGGAGCACATACGGGTTTTGGCGTTTTTGCCTCTGCTTTGCGAATAGTGCGCTTCAGTGTGCTACCGGGTGAAGGCATCTGGGAGGCTGTGTGCTCACTTACTGAGGCGGCAGCATCAAGCAGGATTCGGTGCGGGGGATCGCTTCCGTTTTCTTAAATAAAAATATATTATTAGCTCGAACACAATTATAAGAAACGAGTGAAAACTACACAATCTCGCTATCCAACCTAAACAAAAACAGTAAAACATATACCGGCTTTTCTCTTCATGCCCTGGCGCGTCTTGAGAAGGTTAGCTTCAGTGGGATCCCTGGCATGAGTATGGGTCCCACTTTTGGCCATCACAACGCTTATGGACTCGTCAGTTGTTGGTTCCTTTTACAGACTTTTCTATCTCTGCATACCCAATAAAGGCTAGAACTGCATTTTCTGCTTACAGTGTACGAGTATCCTTGGTACTTTAGCATCGGCGCCCCACGCTGAGTTTTCGTGACTTCCATAGCTGTAGCTCCGAAGTCAAGAAATTTCAACAGATATTTGGCTTTATATATAGGCTTGCGTCCATGGCCAGTACACATTTTAACCGTATCACAAATCCGGTTTCGAAGTTCGTCTCTTTAACAAAAGACGAAGCTCTTGCAGTATTGTGAAGAACCCTGAATTAGATTTTTTTTGTTCTCAACTAAAAGCACTGACCTAAAAGGTCAGGTCTTTTGTATCAAAGCATTACATACTAACCCTATCACAAATCTTGAAAACAAAAAAAACACGGTGCCGCAGTCATGAAAAATCCAAAAATATCATCTTTCCTTCTTTTTTTACAGAAACGCATGAGAGTGTGAGGCCACTTCTTTGTAAGAGCAAAGCCGACCGCGTTCCTGTCAAAACACGGTCATCTTGTGGTGAGTGTTCCACTGACGAGCGAGCCCCTTTGACGAGCGGTCCTATGACGAGATGACCTAGAACGAGAAGGCCGGTGTGACCAGTTGGCCTATGACGAGTTCTCCGGTGACAAGTGGGCTTGTGACGAGTGGGCCGGTTCCCACAGTACCGCCACTTGAAGTTATGGAAGGTGAAGTCGTACAGTAAAAATCGCCTTTGACTGTCAGTTAGTATACATAATTCTTGGAATTATAAAGTCTTCGACAGAAATAATATATAGCTCGCGGAGAAACCTACCGCTTGACACACACACACCTCGTACCGGTGAAAAGAAGGCCTCAATGTCGTTATCATTCTACATTTTAGTTACTTATGCGCAAATAATGTTTGCGTGTTCGCTTATTATGCGCTGGAGTTGATATTCTTTTGCATGAATTTGAACCGCGAATATCTAGATTTTATATGCCTATGGGGTGAGGTAGTTCTCTTATATTTTCTTTTTGCTAAGCTACACAACCGCTCGATGGTTTCCTGCCAGGGTGCGAAAGGGAAGAGGATTCTGAACCCGAGTTGAAGCGCAGAACAACACACTAACATTGAGTCCTTTCTCTTACGCTCTTTCGCGGGCCATGCGTGGCTGGGCTGTTATCCGGCTCTTCTTGGGTCCTTCACGAGCGCACTGCGCATCGTACTCGTCCGGGCGTCGTCCGTTCGGGCCGCCGAAGGCACTTAGTCCGACGGCAGCTTGCCTTCCTGGCCCGCCTCGTTGCTCTCAATGTCAGTTTCACGGTCCATGGCCGCATCCTCCTCCTCGGGCATGTACCGCTCACCTTGTTCAACAGCGATAATCGTTCCCTCGGCCGACTCTCGATTCCCTCCAAGCTGAAGGGTGAGCTTCTCCTTCGCAAACAACGTTAGCAGTCGCAGAAGCTCAGGGAGGCTTTTTGGAATGTCGTTGCTGTTCCGTCATGGCCGAGGAGAGCTGACCGGCTGCCCTGGCTCCGTGCCGCTCTGCGCTGCGGGTGCGACGCTGGCCGCCGCGTCTTCGGCTTCCGCCTCGTCCATCGGCTGGGTTGTTCGTCTCTTCGGTTCGGCACTCACGGATGATGGCAGGTGCGTCCTGACACAGTCCTTGCCCACGTGACCACCGCCATGGCACTCTGTGTATCGCGTAACGTGACAGTCTTGATGATATGTGCCCGGTTTTTCGGCACCGTAGACTCAAGGGTCCGCTTCCGGGTACCATAACAAGGAACGGACTTTGCGGCCCTTCACTTTCAGTTCGCCAGGAGTGACGACCTACTGTTGTTCCTCCGCGAGGGTCATCTCTTCGAGGCCGTCTGTTAGACTAACTCTTTCAAACCCTTCTTCGGAAGTAGGTAATCGGCTTATATCAAACACCTTGCCAAAGTGTTCAAGTTCCCGACGTTTCTGGTAGTTACGGGTACATCGGTAGGGCAAACCACTAGAGTTTGACCTTCACTTCCGTATTAGCGGCGTCGACCGGAGACAGCCAAACATCTGTTTATTTGGCAGGGGTGCAGCTCAAGCTACAGTCGGCGCCAGCTTGAGCTGCACCGCGCAGCTCCTACCACGGTTTCTGCAGCGTGGCCGACGCTAGCTTATGGAGTGCGTTTGGTCTTCGCAGCTCTGTTTATCGTCTTGCGTCCTGTTGGGCCTGTTTCGAACGTCGCAATGCAGAATAACAGCGCTTTTAGCGAGATATCCAGTTGGCAGGGTTGGCAAGATGATTTTTTGTACGCGCAGCACTTTTAGTAGCAGAAAAACAGCGGCCAGCGATCGCCGTAATCGCCGCTCCACCGGAACCTGTCACTCGCCGTCCGTACCTGGCCAAGGCCGGAAGTTCAATCCCGCTGCTCCTCACCGTAGACAGCCTGAGGAGCATAAGCCTTGCTTATGACCCTGTGTACCGTCGCTCTGGGCGGCTCGAGGAGGTATGTTGCTGCAAAATGCGTTCAGGAACTTTTCTGAATGGTACTACCGTGAATCTACCCGGCTAAAAAAGTCACGCATAGTCCCGGCCGCCTTAAAGGGGGGGGGTGCAACGATTTCCAGACTTCGGTCAAAGACGTGCTGTTGCCCTTTGACACTTCTGGTAAAGAACACAAAACCGATTTCGCCTGCCGTGTTCCAGATGTTGCGTAAGAAAAGATAAATATTGGCATTTCTGGGCACCCCTCAACTCACTCCCCAGTCTTCAGGGTCACACCTGGTCGCACTCTTAGTGACGTCATTCGGAGTGCCGTGTAGGTTCCCGTGTGCTCTCTGGAGGACGCTTTCTCACCCTCTCTGCTGACATTAGCGGGCGTCATGCTGGAGCTTAGAGCCGAGCGAGGTCACGTAAACTTTTCGCCATAGTTCCTTCGGCTGCCACTTGGGGCTGCAGGTGGGGGGAAAAAGCTCGACTTTGCTTTGTGATTATGCAGCGGAATCGCGGCATTTTTAATGAAAAAGGTGCTTTCTCTATCCTCCGGGACACGATAAACAACGTAAAAATAACGAAATGCCAATTCTTTTAATCATGAAATCGTTGCACCGCCCCTTTATTAAACGCTTACCTTTTTCAAGGGTTTGCCTCAGATTATTCTAATACCGCAAAAGTTCGTCTTACTCTCGTGCATTTTACAAACAACCTGAGCAGAATTTTAATAGCATTTGAAACCACTTTCACTCTCTTTAGGACCTCTTTCTTTGTCGAAGCTGATGTCAACGCCCATCAAGAATCCATGTCAGGACGCACTTTGACAACTGTGCGCTCGTTTTTATTTTCATGGCGAGAAACAAAGTTTTTATTGAAATGTTTACAGGGTACCGGCGTCTGGAGTTTGATGGCGCAAATGGACCATGTCCGTGATTGTTGGGAGTGCGAGCCATGAGCGCTTGAGAGTAGAGCATCTTTAATTGCAAACAAACACTTAAACAAAGTCACATGGACATTGTAACGAGCAGATCATTTGGAGTTTCTGAATTATTATACATATATTTCTTCACAGCTCAGACATTAAATGATATAGCATACGTGCAGCCCTTGAGTCACCGTTACTGAAAGTCTACTAAGATATTCATGTTTAATTTGATTATCACACAAATCCACAACCGCTAATGCAGCTGTACAATTCGTTACTAGGTTGAGCGGACGGGAGTATATGTGATGGCCATCTCAGTAAGAAAGACCCCGCACTAGGTGAAAGCAACCAGGACCAGGCGGTTTGTTTTCGGTCGCGCACCAGTCACCTAGCTGTGTTCGGAGTTTTGTGTTTGTCCTTTGTCCCCCTTTCTCTCCTTCTCGAGGGATTATTTTCATCATTCTTGTCCACCTCGCTTGCATCTTTGCATTAATTGCATTTTTATCGTAAAAAATCCCACTATTCGATCGTGTCAGAAACACTAAGTGGTTTTAAACTTTCAGTTGAGATGACTATCACAATCGACCACAAAAGTAACGTTTTGTGACAATCTTCTAATATATTATTGCGATTCTACCAGGCGCAAAAGTTGAACTAAATGTGATTGACGACTGTTTTGCGAATGTTGGAGTTGTTATTATCAAGGACAATGAAAGCAAATTTTAATGATTGAATTTTTTTTCGCTAGACACAAAGCAGTATACAAAGTAAAAGTGCGTTCTCACATTATGTTTGCATAACATGTGGAAAGCTCCTGACAATTATTATCTCAAGTGAGAAAGAAATTTGCAGTAGGGTGTTCCCATTTTCCTGGCATGCTTGTTTCCGGCTGCTTCTTATAGGTGTTCCCATTCTTATTAAAACTATAGGTGTAAAAGCATAAGATATTTAAGTAATGGAAACAAATTGAAAAATTTGTTGCAAAAGAATTCATTAGAGAAATATCTTTTAGAACTAAGATTGAGAAGGAAAAGAGAAAATGTAAAAGTTTTTGGTTTACCTGAGAGATAATCTGAAGGCAATTTGAAACCTAGAGATTTTCCATTGAATACGGCCCATTCCTTTCGAACCCAGACGTGTCAGAATTAACCATTTATTTACTTTACCATGTAGCTGAACATCATTAATATATAAATCACACTCTGCGTCATGGCCACGTTATAAGAAGTAACGTGTAAAGGTTTATTTGTTCATTTGTTTATTTTTTTCAAGCTGTGCAGTAGCATCATCCAAACAAAATTACCGAAGATAAAGTAGTAATTTGTTTTTAATATTTAGAATAAAATGCGTTTATGCTATAAATATTTGGTCCAATGCATTCAGACTAGGTACTGCAAGTTCTCTCGCCGAATTGTTACAGATATGTTTCCAGTTTAAAAACATGGTGTAGGCAGCCAGTTTGTGGGGTCGGAGAACATTAGAGGGGCGAAACGAAATAGGTTGTTCTTGATGTGGTCAGTGAATGTAGTGTCTCTGAACCCACAGTTTAAAGCGCCTCAAAACTTCTGACTGCGTTCATTTTGTGGCTTCAAATTAATCTCACTGCCTGGCAATGTGTAACACTTCCAACTTCCTGCATCTTCGTCCTGCTCCTACACTAAACGAGCAATTAATGTCTGCCACATTTTCCCCTCTTTCCGTTGAAAGACATTAGCGCGACCGGCCGGTCGGATGTCGCACAAAGGGCCTCCCATTAATCAGCGTTCAAGATGCATCACTGAACGAAACCCAGGTAGCACGAGAGGGAAACGCCCAACATGGCACAAGCTTGACAATCCCAGGTGCCCTACCTGGGCCTTGATACGGCTTTGCTCTAAGGCCTTAGATACTGCCAGTGAACATTTCTTCGACGTTGTTATGGCTTTTCTTAGCTCGCCACGTTCAATTGCTGAAGTGCCGAATTCGAGCCAAAGACGTCACGTATGAACCAATGAACGAATAGTGAAGCCTAAATTGGCACTCGATTTGCACTTTAGGCCCAAAGTTACCACGTGGAATCCGAACAACTAGAAGTGAAGTCTAACTCTTCCAGATGTGTGACGACTTGGGCAAAAGATGCCAGTTAAGGTCAGAATGACCACTATTCCGAATTTCGACACCTGCATGTTGAATAAGAACCGATATAGCTAAAGTCTTGGAAAATAACGTCAAGTTTTGCTGTATCTTGGCATCTTCGGCTTTCTTTTTTTTTCCTAAATTCCGAAACAAAACTAGTTCAAAGAACACTGTTACCTGGGAAAGCAGAAGTGCTAAGAGGCGATGTAAGAATAAATTTGCTGATGTGCTCAGAGTATAGATTTCCGCTTAGTCAGAGTTGAAACACCGCTTATAGCCGACATAACTGAATTTAATACAAGTAAGAAAGAAATGATGTTAAGTGCTTCTTTTCCTTAACGATGTCGCATAAATTAAATCAACAAATCTTCAACTGCACTTCATTTTTATCACGTAGTGAGCGCTTTAACACACCTAGGAATTTGTTAGATTTGAACTACAACCTTGTAGTTTATTGTAAGTGCGTGGGTTCGGAAGGAAAATGCGCTCAGGTATTCTGACTCTGTGATAATGCTGTCTAACAAAGTTGTCAACAAAAATTAATACATTTTGTTGTGTTTCACATGTGATATCTGCCGTCTCTTTACTCCTCAAGGCATTGAACATCGTCTTGCTACTCCCTCCCCCCGCCCCTCCACCCAAAGTATACATTTACCGGAAATTTCTTTAGTCATAACTCTTTATTACACACTGCTACATTTACTAATAAAATGACATTGCAGCCCTTCTTAAAGGGATACTAAAACAATTTTCAGAGCTTATTTTTTGGTTTATGCGTGTTCAAAGGAGCAGTACATCGGACACACCAATATCTTGTTAAAAAAGACACGGAAATGAATTTAAAAACAAACGATTTGCAATGAGCGCCTGGTGGATAGGTCGGTAAAGCCTCCCGTTTAGTAATGCGTCTGCTTAGGAACCTTGACAGTGCGGTGACGATAACTCGTCTCGCCTAGAACTGTACATCCTTTGAACCTCCTGACGTCATCCCAACAGCTCTACGGCAGGCAACAAGAGCAGAGGGGCGGGGTAAAACTCTCTCTTTGTGTGCCCCAGGCACTGATCTCAATGACAATTGCTGGATCGCGTTTGCCCGCTCTGCGAATGCGGTCACTGGCGGCCATCTTTTTTGCAGAGTTATATCATCTTCTAGCCAAGATACAGCTGCTGAAGCCACCTGGCAGCCACCATCATCCATCCATGGCAGACGGCGTTTTGGCAGTTGTGGTGGCAGGCTGCCATCAAAATAGCGTGGGTGATATTCCGCAACTGATCGAAATTGTTTGACGTAAACATGTTTTAAACCCGGCGTGAATGAGTAGCCCGGCCTTTGAGGACCCGGTGAAAGTTTCACGAAATCGCGCAGCACCGTGGGAAAACAGCACATGCACGCATCGAAAGTCGCATCGAAAAAGCAGACGCCGGTACGTAGTCTGCTTTCGGATGCGAGCTTTCGCGCTAAGCTTTCCCCCGGTGCTGCGCTGGCCAGAACTCTTCGCCGGGTCCTCAAAGTTGAGGCTTACCGTCTACGCCGGCTCTTCAGTGAATCTGCTTCGTCGAACAACTTCAATCAAGCCACGAAACATCACCCACGGTACAGTGTACCAGATCTCACGGCTATTTTATGACAGCCTGCCGCCATTGCGCCGACCGCCATATTACCATATGATGCCGGCTAGAGACATGATAAGTCTACCAAAAGATGGCCGACGGTGGCCGCATTCCGGTCCATAGGTAGAGCTGGTCGAACGCGATCCAGCAATTGTCATTGAGATCAGCAGGCCCCAGGCGTCGATATGCTCCCTCTACAAGATTATAGAGATTAACCCGACACTCAAAAATTCACACAAAAAGAAACTTTGCGGTGAGTTGCGGTGGCCCAATCGTTGACATGCTTCGACAGCTTCGGTGGCTGGAGTGACTAGGGCATCCTGACGACATCAGCTTCGCCGCAGTTTTGCTCATCCCGAGACAGACTGCGTCACGATTGCGCCGGATGTGACGTGCTCTCCGCTGGCTACTGCTCTCCGAGCGCTTGCCAGAGTGGGCCGTTTATAACGAAATCATACAGCCATCAGGCTCAAAATTTAAACGTGCGTTTGTCATTTACGGATATTGTGGATAATATTCAGCCCAGTTCTGAACACGACGGGTATATTTCAAATTTGTTGAAGAATATCCATTCAAGCCAGGAATATTAAATTATTTCGCAGCCATACAGAATAAAAATGTTTTTCCACAAGGCAAATTGTCTACAGGCCACTAATTAAGCTGTTGGATTACGTTATGTGGTTTTTCAGCGTCCTGGTATTACAAATATGGTAATGTCAAATTTGCCACAATGAATTTAGTGGGTTGTGACTACGGCGCCGACGACATTTTCTTTGATAATGTCGAAATGGTATAAGTTCTTACAAATTCACGTTTACACAAACGACAACGCATCGTGAAGTGTCCATTTGCAGCTTCTAAGGGTTCATAAAAATTTTTAACTGAAATGTTCATAAAGCAAATCGTCAAAGTGACTGTATGTGAACATATATAAAGGAAGCAAAAAAGCGTGTTCTTCTTTGACCTTTAGCGCCTAAAGGGCTCCGAAGCGTCAATTTCCGGGAAATATTTTGCAGTTTCAGATGCATGCAATGAACCCGCGGTAATTAAATTATTAAATTAAGAACAGTTCAAACGCCATGGCTAAAATGTCACCTCCTTACACTGTAGCCGATGTTTTATATCAGGGTGCACAACATGTGGCCCGCGGGCACTTCCAGTGCGGCACGCGGACATGACACTAGCGAGATCTGCTCAAGACGGAAACCAGAGCGATGAAGCCAGATATTAAAAACCTGTCTGCTAGATAATGACAAACCCGCGCACTTCCCAATAAAACATTTTTCGGGGCCGCGTGATTTTTGAGTTGCGCACCCCTGTTACTGATATCCTCACGTCAAATTCGCATAAGTGCGTGCGTATAGCTACGATTGCACGAACGACAACGTATGGTATCATCAAAGCTCGCATTTAAAGTATTTTTAGCGTTTGCACACTTTCATGCGAAATGTTTATGAAGGGTATAATCAAAGTAGCTGATTGTGGGTGACTTGTTAAGAAAGCAAACAGCGTGTGTCGTTCTTGGAAATTACTCTCTAATTGAATTTTAACACTCAGTTTACTGGGAATAGTTTTAAGTTTAAAAATTGACATTGTGTCCGGACACTTGAATGGCAGAGCAGTATTTGTTTGCGCTTCGAGATCTTGCACCCTTGAAATATGGGCTGCTGCTCCTCTATGAAGGTCGCAACCCCACATTGCACTTATGTTTTCTAGCAGCAATGAGCGACCAAACAACAATACTGAGCAGCCTATAACAAGCGAATGTGAAGTGTCTACAGGCGACTGTTAGTTCCAAGCTTGGTTCAGGCAACGCAAGCAAATCGTTGTGGGTTGTTTATACAGCTGGAAGTTAGTCTGCCTTAGTGGGCGTCCGGTGCCTCAGCTTTATATGAGCAATTTTGACGGTGCGGTACAATCGCTAGCCTGCTCTTAACGTGCACCACGCAGTAGTGGTACACGACCGCACGCCGGTACGATGCTCATCCAGATTGATCCAGGCAACGCGTTCCGTCTTTCTATCATCTCTGTCTATTTTTATTTATAAACCACCATGCTTCTTCTCAAAATGTATTCCACAATGTGCCTACCGCTTAAACCACGCCACAGCCGCCCCCCCTCCCCCCACACACACACACTCGCACACCTCCTTGTCTTCCGCGCCTGAAGTCCCCATACATTAGGCGTCTTCCAGGTGTTCAAGAACTCCTTTATCACCGCGGCGAAGCAGCCCGGTCCATAATAACCCAACCTTTATGTAATGGTGTCATCGTTCTGGCACGTTGGGGAAGGTGTCAAGGTGAACCGCAATGTACAAATGTACAGAGTCGTGGATGGTCGCAGTCTAAAGGTACGTTCAAAACGTCTAATTTTTCACCGCCACACAGCAGCCCTGTCCGCAATAAGACTACTTATATGTTGTAATATCGTTGTTCTGCCTTGTTGAGGAGCGTGACAACCCGAACCTCAATGAAACAATGGACAAATGTTTTTATGGTTTTACTTTGGGAGCTGTTCAAGAACTCTGCTTCCTGACCACTGCACAAAAAGTACGATCTGCGGTAAAGCAACTTCAATGAGATGATGGTGTCGTTCTGACCTGCTGGACGACAAGGCGAACCGCAGTGCAACAGTGGACACGGTCGCAGACGAACGGAGTCTGCAGGTGTTCGAGAGCTTAAGATGTTCACCATGACACCCGGTCATCATGCCCGGTTTCCGGGTAAGCGTCTTCTACAAGATGACTTCGTCGTTCCGACTCGTCGAAGAGTGTGTCAAGGTGGTCCGAAGTGCAACGATGGAGTTGCGGAACGCCAGCCAGCGGTTCCGCGCGTAGTCGCACAGCGTTACGCGAAACATTCTGGAGCTCGCGTTGTACAGGACGAAGTTGATAGCGAAGTTGGTGTAGTACAGGATCATAAAGTATCGCTGAAGGACGTAAGCCAGTGAACCAGAGGCCGCCTCCAGGGACTCGGCGTCGCCGAAATAGAGCAGAAAAACGTAGATGCGCAAGACGTAACTGGGCAGGTTGAGCAAGACGAAGACCGTGGACACGAGCAGGAGCATCCGGGTCACGCTCATCTGCGTCGCAGGCGCGACGTCGTTGCTGCCGCCTTGGGTGGCGTGCAGAGTGCTGGCCGACCCATTCTGCTTCGACGGGAGGGGATCTGAAAAAACCCAACAAAACACAAGAGCTTGCAAGTTGAAGCAAGCAGAAGTGGAAAGGCCGGCAGCGAAAATCCCTAAGGAACGTAGGCAGTAAACTTCGTTTCACTTACAAAATCCTACCGCAGCCGACACTACATTCTGATGTAGCAAATCAATCGACGCCGAAAGTAGCATAGTCACGGCGCTGGTTGGTTTGGCTAGGTGGCGCAAGCTATCGCCCGTTACAAAGGGTATAGCCATTAAAATCCATCCATCCAATCACTCTGGGTGGGTTTACCGTCACTGGCTAAACATATCGCGCACACAGAAAAAAGCGCAGGATTGTGGCGCATTCACTGCGCATGTATGGTTTAGTGGGTTATAGTAACGCACAACGCGCAAAACGCATATTGAGCTTTTGGCTCTTCTTCATTGACTCAAATGGTTCGTAGCGTCGGTAGTGAAAGCTATAGACCAACTCGACTCTCTGACGTCAAGACCACTGCGGTGGTGCTGCCGTCGGCACTACGCATGCGCAGAAGCTTCGCCTAACGCCAATCTGGCTTCTGCGCACGCGCAATGTCCACGTCCGGTGTGGGCAAATGCGGGCTTGTTTGTAAACAGTGTGTCGGTCTATAGCACGGTGCCCGAAGATTGATTTAAATGGAATGGCGCGGTGCCATCCCTGGCGTCCCGCAAAGAGTCCTGTATATTTGTAGCTCATACATTTTTTTTCGCGCAAAGCCTACGCATGACGCAGCACCATTCAAGTTGGAGAACGATTCGCACACGCATTTTAACGAAATATGATGAATACCGATTCTAAATAAATTGGCTCTAAAATGAAGCGAAATCAAATTTCGGATGTTACATTGACGTAAGCGCAACTTTTGATTTTCACTGTTTCACATTGCGAATGTTGTTACAAAACAATGTGCATCTTACCTTAACTGAATCAAAAGGGTTGTAGATGTTCTTAGTTCATGACGAAATAGTTGGTGCGAAACCGGGTCAGACGCGTTTCAAAAGTGAAGAGATATACTATCTGTTCTCCGTCTCTCATTGACATCAGATGTCAAGACGTGAAATTCAGTAAGTTTTTGTGGCACAGGAACAAGCCTTTAAAAATACCTTTGTTGCTCTTAGAGTAAAAAATTGTTCGCCATTAACGCCCCGCCACCTATGTATAGTAAATACGTTCAGTGATGTAACTATGTATAAAGGTTAATTATAAAGCCCTATCATTCGCGACATTTTTCTTCGGAGCGCTTTTATGAATAGAAAAAAATGTGAGTGGTTCTTTCGTTGCGTGGGTGCATACCCTTTGAAAATTTCTTTCCATGCGTTAACCTTTTATTGACGAGTGTTGCCTACAGAAAACACACCATATAATATTTTGTTTGTTTAATAGTTTCAGTCTCATCACGTTTAATCTTAGAGATTAAAACTACAGCGCCATCTAGTGAAAACATACGCAAGTAGTTAAAGAGGAAAAATTTAGCGCGCGCAAGTGCGCGGCTACTGAAAACGTCATTTCATCAAATTTTCGGGCGAAAACTATAAATAAGTGTTTTTGCCTTGCTGATAAAATTTTACAATATGTCACCGTTTTACTTGAGGCTATTATATGCGCAAGTATTATTGACATTTTGTAGTGATTCATTGAGGCAACGTTACTAGACAGGGTCAGTTTGGCAACTCAATCGCCATTCAGCGGAGGAGCGCGGGCCGCTACAGTAGTGGGCGAAACAGTGGCGCTTCCGTCGCCGTGAGATCGATTTACGGCGCGTCGCCTGCTGCACTTGCGTCACCTGCATGATCTGCTGTGGGGTCAAGCAGATTCGCCGCTGATACTCCGATAGCGTACATATATTTTGGAATGATCCTTTGATTTCGAGCTGGAAATCCACCTTTTTTTTTTAAATCGACCTTTTTTTAGAAATTGGCAATTCGAGACGGCTGTTGTTGGGGTTTGACAGTTGAAAAGAATTCATAGGGGCATTCAGCACACATTTTTAAGGAATCAACATAACCCAAAGACAATTTCCATTCTTCGAGGGTTGATAACCATGACAGCAGTACTTTGACTCCTACTGCTTGCCTCTGGCACCAGCTTCCCCACTGTGCTGTCAGCCAAAAGGGGATCTTTTATGGATGTGACAGCCCTCATCACAGAAACTACGCCTTGCTTCTTCACGAGCTTGTAGAAAATTGTGTGATCCTAGGGTGTCCTTTGACGTTATACGTTTTTGTACTGGCGAGTATGTTCCCGAAATTCTGGAACAGATGTCGTAAACGTCAGAGCGCGTGTCTGTCCGGTTGCTGTCATCATCTTCTGCTTCTGGTTCCCACGTAAGTATCCCATCCGGGGTAACAGAACTGGCTGCAACCTGAGCAACGGTTCGATCGACGGGGGCATTTTGCTTGCTGCTCTTCGTAGTTGGTTTCGAGAAATGTGCGGAGACATTCCAAAGAAGACGTCAAAGAGCATCTTTTTTTAATTACTCATTCGACCTTGGCCCCAAAACGCCTGCGCATCGTTGACGTGCGAGTAATGACACGTTATTAATGTCGTCGGACTGAAAATGCAAATCACACACGGTCTTAGTATGTGAGCGCAAACTTCTTCTAAGAGATTGCGTCCTGCAAGTTTTTCAGGCACACAGCATTGTTCCGAGCACTAAAAATGTGACACTTCTTTTAGGTTCCGACGCTTGTGAGGCGTACCCACTCCGACAGCCGGGAGCGCAGCAGGTCGGCATGCTTGCTGATTCATTGACAAATGACTCAAAGTGCCAGGCGCCAGAAGAAAAGTTACGCGCCGACGACAAGCCACTGATGGAGCCAGCGAAGAAACGAGGAACCACAACGAGCACGAGGCACCGCCGAGAATCAATCTTAGGGCGACTGCAGCACCACCATTCGCGCGATCTACGAAATTATGTCAAGCCGGGAACATAGTTTCCAAACTGACACCGTTTTGTAACGGTGATAGATGTTACGGAAGGACGCCAACTTCGGACTTTAGCCTTGTGTTGCCCACAGGCAACAAAGATGTAGCTGCAAGTTTGCCTTACAATTTTTGTTTTTCATTTCAGTTCTGTTCTTTCATTTTATGTTGTTAAACATTAATATAGTAAAAAATAAACGTTTTAAGAATTTTTTTGTATATCTCGTCAACAAAGGAAATGAAGCGAAACCAGATGAACAGCGCTCATATATACAAGGAGAAAAACCACCCGGACTCTGGCCTTAGCATCGTTTCTGTTCTTTTATATCACCTAAAGGCCACTCGCGTTAAGGTCGCCTTAAAATAGCACTGACAAGTAAACCCAATTACCGTATTTTTTGTTGTTATCTAAACCGATGCAATTTTTAGTGATAGAAATACAACAAGCACCACAACGCAAAAAAACTATTTTCACAGCCACGCGCGTGCTTTTTTTATTTTTGGCGTTCTTCCCTATTACTTCTCACTTTTTTCACTCTTTGTATTTGTGACGTAATCAATTATAAAATTTAGATGCTTCGTATGCGTCATTTCTATAATATTAAATAGCGGCATTAGTAAAACATGTTTTTAACGCAATTGCGAACGCACTACTCTTTCGAAATATCAGAAGTCGGAGTCCGGAAGCGATGTCGCCTACTGGCTTTTGATGCTTCCTCGGAGAACATGGCGGCGCTCAGCACCAGTAGCAGAGCGTGTAGCAATGAGGATGACCGGGGAGTCGGGGAATCGACCGAAGTTCTCTATGTGGAGCAGAATTACCTCTAGCTTTGGACGTTTTCCTTCGTGTCATGTGGCCTGTTGCGGCAAGATTGTCCGAACGACACCACGCCTCCACCGATGTACTATTCGAACCTGCGACCCCCAGACGACGCTTAGACTGATCTTATAATCCTCGTCTACCAGCCGCGGAGCAGCCTTTCACGCAGCACCAGCGCGACGTGGCCCATCACGTCACTCCCAAAAGTTCACTGCGCGTCCCATTCGACCTCACACCATTTCAAAGAATTTGAGATCGCTGAAAGGGCCATTAATGAACTTCAGACACGAAGTAAAGCGTCGTCTGCTCGCAGCGATTGTCGGAACGCACGAAGCAAGGGCCGGTTGATTGTGGGCGAACACGGCACTTCCGGTTGGGGCGCTTCGGAGCCGGGAGGAAACTCGAGTTGCAGGACGACTGAATCTCTGACGTTACTGCACTATCGCGGATCGCGCGAAAACTTCACATTCGGCTTTTGGAAATTGTTTCTTACTTCACAAATACTGACTTTTCAAGCTTCGAGTTTTAAGGGTAATGTCCAGGCATCGTTTTCAATCGTTTCGGGTAATAAAAAAATATGATTTGGACGTGCCAGTGCCTCTTTAAGGTCGCCTGGCTGCAATGTTGACGAATGGTAAAGGGTTGCAGTCGTATTTCGGAAGAAAAAAACGAACTACAAGAAATGTTTAAATTCGCTGTCTTTCCTGCATCACGTAGAGGTACCTTTTGATTAAAAATAATTTTACTTATTCGGACAATTCGAAATCCACGTTTCGCTTTAAATACTGTAAAAAAATATTTTAGAGTTTGTTTTATATTATATTGTTCATTTCCTTAAAGTAGTCGTCCTCTGTAGTTTTAAAATGAACTTTGAATTCACGAGTTCCTTCCGACAGTCATTCTACGAAATTTCTACTTTTAGCTTTCCAAATCTAAAAAAATGCTCGAACAGAAATTGCACGTTAAGGCATAAATAACAAGTTTATTAAGACGCTTATTTTTTTTTTATTACGGCTGTATGCCATGCGGTTTATTTTTTGAGAGCACAGCTCTTAGTCGCCCGTTTCCGTCTTGAGCGGCGTCGGCGTCGCCGTCGGCGTAACCTCGCGAAGCATTATGGGAAACGTCCCATAATGCACCACGGTGACGCGCGTTGCAATAAGGGACGTTTCCCATAATGCACCGCGCAGGAGGGAGGGAGGGATGAGGAGGGGGAGGAGGAGGACGGGAGGATGAGGGCAGGAGGAGGAGGAGGATGGAGGGGGAGAACGTAGAGAATGGGGAGAAGGAGGATGGCGTGGAGGAGGAGTGAGGAGGAGAGATGATGAGGGAGGAGAGGAAAGAGGGAGGAGGAAATTGGAGAAGGAGGGGAAGGAGGGAGGAGGAGGAGGAGGAGTTGAGGAGCACGGGGGATTAGATGAGGAGAGAGGAGGAGAGGGTACGGATGAGGAGGAGGTGCATACCGTCCCCTTCGTACCCTCTCCTCCTCCTCAAGAGCTGCGCTCTAATTCGGCTTTACAGAGAGTTGTAAACTTCTTTCTTTTTTTATATAGGTCACACGTGTCTTATTTAGGCAGTATACGTTTGCTTTTTCAGAACTTTAATTAAAGGCAAAAGCACAATTGCCTGCATTAAGCACGTGTGTAATCAAATGTACTTTCTAACTAAAAATCACTTATTAGACTCAACATTTACGTCACGAAGTTGTCAAGTGTATTATTTTTGGGGAAAAGTGCAAGAGGATATTTTAAAGGAGTTTAGCGCTATTTGGAGGTATCAGCAAGTGACTTAATTAAAATTCCTTTCGTCTGGACTTCACAGAGCGCCCAGGGACTTATCGTCAACTTGGATTTACCCCAACGAGAGCACTAGCAGTCAATGGGACTTGACATTGCTATAACCTGGTCGTGTCACAAAGAAGTGCATTTTTAAATTTGCCAAAGAGGTGAAGACAGGTGTGCTTAATTGGGAAATGGCGTAATTTGAAACTTCATTAAAGGAATGCTGAAGTTGCCATCCAAATCGGATTGAGCAAAGTAAACGTATGCCACAAGATATCCAAACAAAAAGTCATGTTCACTGCTGTAAACCACGCGCTTGTGAATTTGAAAATGTCCTCTACATTATCAAAGTTAACAATGCAGACCGATGTATCAGTTCAAAATTTGATAAACGTGAGCCTAGGGCTGCGCTATTGGCAAGCCACCAATTCGGCGATAATAGTTTTTGATCCCAAGATATTTCTGCAGGGTATTTTATTCAAATTTGGCGTACGTCCTGGAAAGTGGAGGGCGCACCTGATCAATCACACGGAAATGTATTTCGTCTGTTGTATCAGTGTTAGGGTTGGGATTATAACAAAGGGCACTTTGGGCAGATTTATCTTTTGTTTAATGAGCAGTAAGTATACCTTGGTGAACCTGCCGAAATAATTCAATTCCTCTTGTCATCGCAATTTATCATAACCCAGTTCAAATAATATTGCGTTAGGGAAAAAAACAACAAATTTTGATGCATTTCATTATATCAACTGACGCTCTGCAGCTCCGTAGTCGAAGTCTTAAGCAGGAATGAAACTGCAGTAATTGAATTACTGCAACTATAATATTTGTAATTGCAATCATTAAATTTGCAGAAAGATTTCAGGCTTTAATTTAATAACGTTTTAGTCTCAATGTTTACAAAATATAAGCTACAATTACGACTTTGTAGTAATAATAAACACAATAAAGTATTTTTGAAGTGGTGTAGTTGTAACACCATTTAAATTACATTTTGAGGTACTTGACACACATATGTCCATCCGGTTCAAAAATATGATCAAATGTATTTACAAGTGAGGTACCATCATTCTCTTCATTCCACGTGCTTTTAAGAAGAAATTCCATCTAAGAATTCATATAAAATATACTATGAGTCCGAAATCAATAACTTATAAGCGCACCCTTGTTTTCGTAAGATGAATGCGAGACTCACTGATAAAAACCCTCATCGGGTATCCCTCCTGCAGAAGGCTCTCTGCTGGCGATACCTGGCGTAGAAGAGGTAGATGGACCTTGCAATCATGAAGTTCATCACTGTCAGCAGCAGGAAGGGCACGATGAGCGTCAGCACCGTGTCGATGATGGTGATGTAGTACATGGCACTGAAAGGACAAAATTACGCCGGTGGTGTAAGCAGTACTTTCGTCATTAGTTGGGACTAACGTAAACCTATTGCCTTCAACTCAAGTTCCAACGCTTGAAAAATTTGTTTGTCACTCGTGAGTGACGAAATAAAACATCCTATTACTTCTAGACGCTAGCTTTTGGATACCTAGGTTTCTCTTTTCCTTACCATTAATCTCAATGAACAAATTAAGTGGTCCTGAAATTCGTTGTCACGGATCCAATGCACTTCTGGGGTCCGTAATACCCTCTTTTAACAAGTCGCATGTAGCAAAAAGGCAATAACAAAATGTTAGCCCTTCAAAGCGCTTGGTGGCATTTTAGTTAAGAGCGGTGAAACATACTACTTCAAGTACAAACAGAAAAATCACCCCCCCTCACCAAAAAAAAAAATCTAATTTTAATTGCTTTTTAAATACCAAATGCGTTTTATTAGCCGAAATAAATTAAAAAAAAACTGTAACCGTTCACTGTAACGAAAAATCAACACCGAATAGCCTTAGGTCCATCAGAGTAGTACAATGTATATGTAGTCATAGGGCACCATATGAAACACTTGAAGGGTACTCCGGCCTTTTCTGCATAGTCTCCGATTTGCATGAAAATTGGTATAACAGATCAACAAACATGGCTGAAACAGCACCCCAAAGATTGGGCCGAAAGTATTTGTTTTTGCGAAGTTAATAGACTTTACAACTTTGTTGCTCATCGCGTTTTTTTAAGAGAAAGCCTCCACTGGCAGCAATGAAAAGTGACATCAGTGGAAGGCAGTGGTTCACTCTTTGGGCTGTAGACTGTTTCCCAACTGATTGCAAGCAGTCTGATGTTGCAAAACAAATGTTTTAGAAGCTCGCTCCAGCATCCGCGTATCAGCACGAAACGAATGCTCGGCATAGTCCGTCATTAGACTCCTCGCTCTACCTGCGAGCCTGCCTTCCCCTGATGTCACGGCACTGAAAAGCGTGGTCATATTTGAATTTTTGCTGTGGTGTCATTTTCGTTGTCCCGATTCCAAAATAACTATTAAGATTTTTGCGATACTAAATAGCATGCTAAGAAAGGTAAATGCCAGTGAGTCCGCAAATATAGTTAGATGGGGTAGCTGAAAAAAATCGCCGGTGTACCCCTTTAAAAGGAAGACTCCCGGAGAATGTAAACCCAGTGTCCACCACCTTAAGGATAGTAAGCCAAGTGCTCTACCGACTGAACTATCCAAATATTGTGTTCGCTCGCATGAGCGAGAGAAAAGTATACTTAAGCATCTATAACCTCCCGGCGGAGCACTGTCGGGTTGCGGCTCGCGCGCACGCGCGGTCGTCCACCTCCAGGTTTTGAAGACGTGTGAATGAATAGTGATGGCGCCTCGACCTCCTGCCGCGCTCCGCCATCTCACGGCGTTTGTTAGAAAAGGAGCGAATCTTCGACACACTTGCTTCGTAGCGAGGCGGCGCCGTTCAGACCCCTCTCATTTTCCACCAGAGCCATGTTTCTTACAAAGGGGACAGCTGCAGAACTTATGCGAGCTTATCAAGAAAGTAAGAAGCGGCAGAAGCAGCAGGAAGAGCCCTCACGAGGAGCTTTGTAGACGA
>JAZHYW010057272.1:0-40539 GCA_037355805.1 Ixodes ricinus | reverse complement strand
CATCCGGATTGTTGTCGGCCTGAGGGATGTAGCGCAGCAGAAGGCCGTCGTCGCTCATCAAGTAGAGTTCGAACTCCTTGTCACTTGGGAGGTCGACTGGGCCTCTTGCTGCCAGCCAAGCGGACACGCGTTGGCAAAGTCCGTCATCCAGCTGCGCCTTGCGAAGCTCCTCGTGGCTCACCAATGTAACGCCACCGTGAATCTGGGGATCCTCGTGACGTGGCCGTGACGGTCACCAAGCCATGGTTATCCTGCGAGTGTTCCTCGGGAAGTGGAGCACGAGAGAGCGCATCAGCAACTTTGTTGGTTGATCCCGGGCGGTACGCGATGGAGTACTCGTACTGTTGTAGCGTAAGCGCTCAACGAGCAAGACGTCCAGCTGGATTCTTAAGTCCCCTTAGCCATGATAGCGCTAGGTGATCAGATTGAATCTGGAACGTTGCGCCATCTAGGTACATGTCGAAGCGCTTCAAAGCATGAATAATGGCGAGACATTCACGTTCTGCGACACTGTAGTTGCGCTCGGCTGGAGTTAGCGTGTGGCTCGTGAAAGCAACTGGCCGAAGCACACCGCCATACTCCTGCAGCAAGACAGCACCCAGGCCACAGTCGCTTGCATCTGTTCTGCAGAACGAACGGCTTGTTCAAGTCTGGGAGCTGTAAACAAGCGTTGTCAGTCACGGCTTTGGAAAACGGCTGCGAATGCGCATTGTTGTTGTTCGGCCCAACACCACCTGACGCTTCCTTTTTTTAGCAGGTGATTGAGCGGTTGGGATATCTCGGAACAGTGGCGGGAATGAAATCCCGGCAGAACGCAGCCATTCCAAGGTATCTTTGTAGGCTCTTTACGTCATGTGGGCTTGGGTATTCCGTTAGCGCGCGCAACTTATCTTCGCTGGCGTGAGCGGGCCGTTATCCACAACGAATCCAAGTTGAGGTTAATCTTGGGCGCGGCCAACTGAACCTTCTCCGGGATGAATCGCGGAGCCCAGCATTACGCATTCGCTCAAGCACGATGAGAAGGTGTTCGACATGCTCCTCCATAGTTCTCGAAAACAACCACGTCATCCATGTATGCCAAGTGGCAAAGACCTGTACTTAGGGAGTTTCCGAATACAACGCCCATCAGGCGTTGAAAATTGGCTGGAGATTTAGACAAGCCAAACGGCAGTCGTGGGGTGAACTCGAACAACCCTTCTGTGGCAGATGAAAGCCGTTTTTGAACGTTCCGATCGGTGTATCTCGATCTGAAGAAACCCGCGACCGCAATCCTGCTGCGTTGTGTAAACACGGTCGTTAAAGTTACCGAGCGCGTACATCACGGAGGAAATGCTGAGGAAAGAGTAGCTATTCTATACGGACACATCATTAAGCCGCCTGTAATCCCCACAGAGTATGGCGGTTCCGTCTTTTTTTCGGAGCGAGAACTCACGGGGAACGCCCAGGGGCCTTTTCGACTCACGTACTGAACCGGAGTCGATCATTTCCTCGAGCGCCGCATCAAGAGCAGCCCTTTCGTGGACGCTGACCGGTTAATGGCTGCACCTCCGTGGCGGCGCGTCACCGGTTTCTACGTGGTAGCAGGATGTCAGTCTTTCCAGGTGTTTCCTGAACATCGGTGAGAAAGATTGCAGGACGGCTTGCAGTTCCCCTGCTTCTGCTGGCTGCTTGCGGGGCACTTTCGCAATGATTCTCGAACGCCGGCGGGCAAGACGTCCGGCACAACAGTGACATGGGCTGCCGGGCAGGTTACGGATGCAGTCCTCCTGTCTGGTAAACGGAGTCAGCTCCGTTGTTGTCCCAGCCGGTATAAGCCACCAGAAAAGTCGAGCGTCAGTGCTTTCGCCTGCGATGAAATCTCGGCCCAAGATCACTGATGGGCGCCACGAGTCCTGGCAGATAAACGAAATCGCTGACGCCGCTTCTTTCCATTAAACCGAGTCTGCAGGCCTCACGGCTCCTCCAGCTCGTTATCGCTGTACCAGAAGCTAGCCTGCCAACGGGTTGCGGGCACTCCCGATGGGTGCTTTCATTCGTTTTGCCTATGCAGGGGTTCAAAAACGAAATCCCCTATAAGCGAGATAGCGCCCCAGTATCCGAGGCACGTGGCGGGAAAATCAAGCAGTCAGGGTGTCATGCGCGGTTCAATGATGTTGGGGCACGGGCTGGATTCGACGCTACCGATGGAATCTGCGCCGTGGCTCACTGCTCCCAGGGACTGTAACGCGGCCGTCGGCGAGTGTGCTGTCTGCTTCAGCGCGTCGCCGGCCGCAGTAGTTTCCCTGGTTGTTCTGGTTCCGGCCCATGTGCCGCCGTCTTGTGCCACTACCCTCTCGTTTGTAGTGTCCAGAAGTCTTGTACACTGGTTTCGGTGATGGCCGGGCTGCTCGCAGTGGTAGCAGCAGTCCGACGACAGTTGCCGGCTTAGGCCACCCGCACCGAGGTGCCCGTCGGACCGTCTCTAGTGATCGGGTAAGGAACCACTATGGGAGGAGCCTCCGCCAGGCTTGCGACTGGCTGTGTTGTGGAGGGCTTGTTTCTGGCTGAGGCAGGGGTCAATGCTGCTGGGCTGCGGGTTTGCGGACCGCGACCGTGCCAGCTTTCGCCAGCACTTGCAGGAGCAGACTGATGAAGATGGTTCGCTTGGGCGGTGATCTCCGTTGGGCCCCAGCTTACGGTTGGCCACGGCACACGGCCACTCCCACCTGTCGTGGCGACCCCCGCCCCAAACCCTCACGGGCCCCCGCTGTGACCTCCTGAGGACCCTCTCGGGGAGAGTAAGGCGAACATCCGCTTATCCCGCACGGGGAGCTCACCATGCATGCCACGCCAACTCTCCTGGTTGACGTGGTGGGGAAGGGAGGTCTCGTTCCGGACAGATCCACGCCGGTGGAGGCCTCGGGGGTCCCCGCCATGCGCACGTGCGGTTCGAGCGCGTACTTGGCTGGTGGCGGCGGCGCGAAGTTCCGCTCGGCATGAAGAGCTTCCTCGATGAGGCGGTCGCCCCGGGCTAGCTCTTCAAGGGTCTCCGATTGCGGTTGATCAGGTAGACGTGGTACCTTGGGTGACACTGTCATCTGACCCGAGCTGCTCTGTCCCGATTCCGGTAACTTCGGGTCCGCCCTCTCTGAAGAGCTCTTGCATGACCCAAACGTACCCGGACCAGACTTTCATCTGGGTGCTGCGTCCTTGCCTCGAGCTCTCGGAGAATCTGCGTTGCAGAGCCTGCGGGCAGGAACTCTTCTCGCGCGGCCTTGTCTGGAAGTGCCAGGCTGGTGAAGGGGGCCTGGGACCCCAACAGCACCTCGGCGCTGGCTTGCAACGCCAGCGGGGAAACCCGCTCCATGATGAAGGCTTCCGAGGCACCGGAGGCACAGGTGGTACGTCTGCAGCTCGCCCAGGAAGTCTGCCACGGACTTGACGTCGTCGTACCCCATGTAGACTGGGGCCGTCCAGAGTGCGGTCGGGGCTCTCGCTGTGGGGAACTTTCCTGCTGGCCGAGCGTGCAGACAGGCGTTGCGCATCACGGAGTCGCACATCTCCGTGACCTTTGGTGAGCAGGTCCATTTTGTGCCGCTGCGGCCATCGCGGCCTGCCTGCAAGCACGCAAAAAGAAATGCCCCCAAAACCCAAAACGTTAGCGCGCAAACTATTGCCGCGGTCACAAAACAAACAGTCAGAAACACGCCAATACAACAAACCGGGACGTGACCGAAGCACGAAAACAACGATAGGATGCACGGGGAATATGAAAAAGAGGCTTACCGAAGAGAAGAAGTCCAGGCCCCGTGGAAATCTCCTGCGAGTGTGCGGCATACCACCGGTTGGGCGCCGTTCTGGTCGGTTCGCCTTGCTGCATACCCGACCCGGAGGAATAACACGGAGCAAACGGTTTCAGCAAAGAAACTACGTTTTAATTGGACATGGACAAGACGGTCGCTGACATTGCTACCGGCGTTGCCGGAGTCCGAGGCAGCGACTCCCTGCGCGCCGCCTCTGATCCTCCTTATCACGGCGGCACACTCGATGTGCGCGTGGCCGGCGTGACGTCGCCGCCACGCGGGAAAAGTTCGGCATCTTGCCTCGCAGTCGGGCAACTGGGCTGTGGAGCCGCCAGGGTGCTCATACACTACAAAGTTCATCTTCTACAAACAAAAGTCTAGTTGTGTTTTTTTTAGGAAACATACAAGTGGCTTTGCTTCCTCGCCTTCCTTGCACGGATTCTCTCTCGTACCAAGTATTTTGCCAGAGAGAAAAGTTGGTTATCCAGGCAGGTCAGCGTGTTTTCGAGTTTTTCTGTTTCTGCTTTGTAGATGCCAAAACAATGTGATGAATTGTTTTAACGACGTCACAGCTAGGGCACTCTCGCGTTGTTGCTTGTTTGAATTCAATGAAAATATTTCTTTGTATGTGTTACACTAAGACGTAGTCGTAGATGGCGTGGGAAATCCAGAACTATGTACGGCTTTCTTTGTCTAGGCTGAGTTGCTCGTGCTCGCCCTTTTCTCCCTCGCCCTTATTTGTGATTCTGTTACCGACTACAGAACCACATCACTGCTTCTCTTCCTAAAATAGACAGATAAATACTCCTTGATTTTGGCATTTCTGTACTCATTATGTGTCCACATATATAATTTGTTTTAGATGAATACTCTGCCTCAATTCTACATAGTTTTACACGCAGTTTTTCATAAAGTGACTAAGTAAAGGAAAAGTAAAAAAAGACAATTTATGTAAACTCACGGATGGTTTTATGAGTCAACGATTATGCTTCTCACGAACGGTTTTATTATACAAAGTTTATGCTTGCAGCAACCATTCTTGTTGCCTTGGTGGAGGTGGTGTTAAAGTCGAAATCTAAGAGGTTTACTTCTACCAATTTACCCTGCCTTTTCCATGTTTGAGACCAGCCTCAACACCACTCCTGTTTGTGTGGTAAAGGCGACCTTCAGCAGGCACTCCAGAGCTGTTTAATACCCCTTTGATGCTGGCTGGTACTTAAAGTTATGCACCCAATGAAGGCGGACTGCATCTATGTTTGCCTATGCTGGGTGCTTTGCCTTAAGAACTTGGTCTCTACTTGAACGACACACTGGCCGAGGTCACTGTGTCGGTGAGCATGGAAGATGTGAAGAGGAATACAAACACATAGTCACTATAAAAGCCTTCTCTCTTTCAAAGCTAAATAGAGGCACTCGCCAGGGCCTAATGCTATACAATTTAAATTGTCTCGTCGGGCACAAAGAAGTTTCGAAGACGCGGCTTCTCGCTTGTTTGAAAAGACATAAACTGACTATTGCAGGAGCTGCACTACTACCGCGGTGTATGATATTGCTTGCTATTCAGAGAACAGTTTTGTCCTCCAACGTTGAAGCAAGGGTGGAAAACACAAGCCGGAATCTGTACAGCTCCTATCCCAATACACAGACCGGGAAGAATAAAAAGACGGACTATCACACACATGTGCTCAACCTATTTATGAATACAAGACGCAAGCTGGAAGAAACAATCAAGACAATACACAAGTGCACGCTCGGAGTTATTGTTTTTATCAGCTTTACAACATGTCTCTCCACTGGTACATCGATTGCACAGTAACCGCAGATATGGCTCCCTTAAACGTTGATATCCGAAATAAAAGAGCGTAAGCAAGGGGCATAGTCAACTTTCTGCGAAACAAGGTGAGCTGGCGACTATTGGCGTCTTCGTTCACAACCACCTTCACTGTCATAACAATATTGGTGATGCGCACGCCAAACCACCAAAATTCGATGATTATCGGTTGACACTTGGACACATGGTGCCATCGGCGACGGTTCGTGTCTTGAGTCACGACCACTTTCACAACTGGCCGTACTGCCATAGCGATGTTGCTTATGCGTGGAGAAACTGAACACAAGGCGATCATCGGTTGACACACTGGGTAAGGACATAGTACTGTAGATCCACAGACTATTAACAGGCACCAAGGTCGCTGCAATGGTGGATTTCGCGGTCACCATAGTCACGGGCTCATCGTCGTGCCGCTCAAATATGCTCAAGCAGACTCGAACGACTCTTGTGCATCTACAGTGCCCGGTGTACGTAGCACCATTTTAGACCTTGGTGCTTTATGACGTCTTCGCTTACTTATTTGACAAAATGAACGGTAGAAATCAGCGTGCTGCTCTACAACGTTCTTGAAAGAATATACTATGGACTCCCTGTGGTTGACATACAAACGTTCAACATTTCGGGTAATTTATCGGGCAGCGTGGGCATGCGTGGGCGCACAAATACTGCTTATCAAACGGCTCGTGCAGTGTGTTTAAAAGAAAATAATATAGGAGTCACGAAGTCTACAGCAGCTCATGAAAGTAGGGTGGAATAACGTTTCCCTCGTCAGCCTCAAAAATAACTAATCGCGAATTCCACTTGTCGTTTTGGAGCGCGCCGGGATCGACTTTTCTGGGGCGTTCCTATTTCACTGGGCGATCGGGATCGAGACGGACGTTTTCCACTGGTCGTTTTGGATTATCTCCCCGCTCCAGATCTCGATCTGGATCCGAGAAAAGTCGTTCCGCCGATTTCGGCGGATTCAATCGGAAACCAGCTGGGTCAGCCCTCGGCGCACACACGTGCCTTCCTTTCTCGCGGGGCATCTCGCCTGACCTCGCATCAGAAGAATTCGTAATGGCCGCTCGGGAGGTGCCGCCTGTACCGCCCGCTTTACTGCTGCTGCTGCTTGACGACAGTTCGTCGTCAAGTTGCTCAAGCAGCTTCCAAAAATCTTTGCTAGAAGCTCCTTAACCATTCCTGCCGCTCGTGCGTCGAACACGTGTTAGCGCCGCGATTGCGAAAACGTCTTCGAAACGACCGCGGCGGCCGCGGAAAGGGGATTTCTGGGCAGGTGAATACGGGAAGGCATCCGCCGATACCGGAGCAGTTGTCTATATTCCCCTGGGGATCCGTAGGCAGCGCGACCCTATTCGGATCGTGTGCTCTATTCCGGATCTGGTCAACTGATCCAGGCGCGCTCTGAAACGCCCATTGGAATTCGCCAAAAGACGTCTTCTTCCTTCCTGCTTCTCGGATCCTCTTGGGGGCACGTCAGTGAAATAAAGGAAAACACGCTGTCGCTATTTTTCTCCTCCATTTTTATTAGAGTACGCGGTCACAACTTGTGACACGAAGAGCTCGACGCTCTCCGCAGTAGACGCAGCTGGAGCGAAGCCATCGAAATCACTAGGCAACATGTTGACAGTGGCGATAGGCACTTGCCAGGAACATACTGCATCGTAAACTGGTAGCGCAGGAGTCGGATGCTATACAGCTAGACTTGACGAAGCATGAGGTCGAGGTCGGCGGAGCCCAGCAACCGGACCAGCGGCTGGTGGTCGATTTCGACAACAAAGTTCAGATGGCGCTGAAACTTTTGAACCTCTGGACGGCCCACGGGACTTCCAGTGGTTCCTTCTCGATTTGGCTGTACCGCAGTTCGGCAGCATTCAGTGAGCGCGACGCAAAGGCAACAGCTGGTCGCTCACAAGATGTTGCTCCGGCAGGAGAGCGGTGCCCAGGTCGTACGAGCTCGTGCCTGCAGAAACTGTTGTGGGGTACTCTGGGTTCTAGCGAGCCACGCAGGAGCTGGATGCAACTATCGTTTCCAGCGAGTCGAGGGCTGAAGCTCGACCAGTCACCCAGGTCCAGACCATGTTTTTGTTCAGGACGAGCCTGATCGATGAAGTGGCGGTCGACAAGCCCAGTGAGAAATCTCCGATGTGGTTCAGCCTTCCCAGGATGCGCCACACGCCTTGGACGTCTGCCAGAAATTGCATACCTGTGATCATGTTGTATTACACCTGAGACTGCGGTGGATGAAATCGGAAGAACTTTCAGTAGAAGGAACAGACACAGAGAACGTCTCAAACTCAGCTAACCGGTTTATTTCTCAAACAGCCTTTAAGTACCCGCGGAACTTTTTTCCCAACCACACTCTACAGATAAACTCCTTTGTTGCAGACATTTCGAACCGGATGGAACACGCACAAACGATACAAAACAACCCCACTTGAGACGAGGACTTAACAAGGGACACTGCGGAACATCGCAGTGACCTTGAGATAGATAAGTCCCGAATAAACCTAACAGTCGCGTCAAGCGCACACACCCAAAAAAACACTCACAGACAGGTGGCCTCTAAACACACACACAGGTGGCCTCAAAAAAAATTATATACATACACATATACACGAGGACTTAACAAAGGGACACTGCGGAACATCGCAGTGACCTTGAGATAGATAAGTCCCGAATAAACCTAACAGTCGCGTCAAAGCGCACACACCCAAAAAAAAAACACACAGACAGGTGGCCTCTAAACACACACACAGGTGGCCTAAAAAAAAACAAAAACATATACATTGTCTCTCCCCCTTTCCTCGTGAACCGACTGCGTCCGTTCAAAGTCTGAGAAACTTTTTGGAGTTGCGTCCAAGTTGCATTGACGCTTTGCTTATGCAGTTTCCAATAGAACTTATTCTTATTGTTTCTTTAACGACCCTCTTAATGTCATTTCGCTCATTATGCAGAACCTCTGTCTCTGACCAATGCGCTTTACAATTATTGCATTCCTCTATGTGTTTTGCTATTTCGGAGTCCGCCGCATGCATGCAGTACATTCCTCTTGTGTTCTAGTAACCTGTCATTGAGGCATCTTGAGGTTTGTCCCACGTACCTAAATCCACATGTCAACGGTATCTCATATACTACTCTCTCCTTACAAGGAACTGAAGGTTCCCGATGGGCCTTCTGACAGCCCTTGTGGCCTGACAGGAAGGGCGTCAAACTGCTCATTTTGAAATCTGCAGAGAACACTACGTCCACGCCGAACTTTTTTGCGAGAGCCTTTAGGTTGTGGGAAATCCCGTGGTAATACGGGATTACTGCTATCTTCTTTCTTGCTTCCTTTTCCCGTGGTTCGTTGTTAAATTTCAGTTCTAATTGTCTTTTAATGAATTCTTCTTCATATCCTGCAGATTCTAGCCTCCTCCACTGTTCTTTCACAGCACTACTCATAAAATGAGCGCATGATTTACCCAACGCGTTTGTTACTAAGGACTTAACTACCCCTGCTTTAACCGACTTGGCGTGGCAACTCTTTCTACTTAACACAGGTTTTCCGGCTTTTTTCCCGTATTCCCAACAAAGACCTTGTTCGACATGTACGCGTAAATCTAGAAACTGCAGGATCCCATTTTCAGGTTTTTCAGTTGTAAACCTAAGCTCCGGAGCTGCTGCTTTTATAATCGATTCTAAACCCTGAGCATCACTCTCTCGAAAAGCGCAAATAAAAATATCATCCACGTACCTTTTAACAATGCAACCATTCAAGTTATTTTCTTTAAGTGTTTCACCTACGCAACTATCTAAGGTGTTGAGATAGATTTCTGCTAACATCGGAGCCACCGAAGATCCAATGCATACTCCATCTCTTTGAACATATTTCTGCCCATTAAATTCAACAACTGTTGCTTGAAGGTACAAATCAAGAAGTGAAAGGAAACTGTCGACGGCGATGCCCGTCCTGGACTGAAAGTTTACCAGGTTTAACTCTAGCACCTGCCGAACTCTTTGCATCAAGCGCACTTTCTCAAGCGAATAGTATAGATCCTTAATGTCCATTGACATTACAGTGCATTGTCTTCCATGAAAGCCCTCTAGAACATCAATCAGTGCCTCTGAATTTCTCAGTGAAAGACTCCCCTCCAGTTGAATTACATTCAACCCTCTTTGCAAAAACTTCGAGACGCTGCACTGCCACGTTCCGAGTTCGTTGATTACTGTGCGAAAAGGCATATCCGGTTTGTGATCTTTCAAAAAAAATTTTAGACTTAGCGAAGACCTTGTTTGGTTAACTACTCGTTTTGCCAGATCATCCATCTCATCCTCCTTGAGGATTTCAACAATATTCTTCTTAATTTTCTTAATGTTCCCTTTCCATTCAATGAAGAGTGCGCCGAGGGCTTCGTCTGCCTTTCTTCCGAACACTGTCTCGGGAAGTACACCGAACATACCACTTTTGTCAGTCTGCAGCAGACGCAGCGATCCCCTTTCTAGTTCCTTCACGGCTGCGCTTATGACACGAAAATCTCTCTTTTCAGTTCGAAAGCTATCATTCATCAGTTTGTCCATTCTATCAACAGCACAATCCACGAACGTGGCTCTATCATCATGACCCGTCACTTTCGAAATAGTCTGAATTGCGGAAAACACATCTAACCTTGAAGGTCTCACGTTCATGCAGAACTTTGGGCCATTCCCCAGTGTTTGCTCCGTCTTTCTAGAAATGGACACCTCGCATGGATTCACCACGTGCGGTATAGTCAGATTGGACTGATTGTTGAGGTCTGGTAGTCTTCCACATGCTGCCGCCTGATTGTTCCCTTGGATGCTCCTTAACACTGTTCTTCGCTTTACGCTCCAAAGACTGTCAAAAAGTACCTTCTTTCCTGCGTTCCAGCGTTGGTAGTCCTGATCGTGCTTGTATTGCTGGCCCCGAAGGATGGTCCAGATGCGCTCGCAGGCCCGTCGTAGTTCTTCAATTCTCTTGGTCGCACCTTGTCTGTATGCCTTGATAATCTTCTTTTTGGTGCTCAACTCCACATCGAAGAAGTTGACGTACGACAGCCGCGAGGCGGCACTTGGAGGCATTCAGCGTAACCTCCGATTGCTGCAGTCTCTCGAGGGCAACTCGGAGTCTGCTGTCAAGCTGAGACCGTTCTCTGCCAAACGCCATAAGATTGTCTACTGTGTTGAGGCTTCCTTTAATTCCTTCGTGGATCAGTAACATCGGACGCTAGCACACCTCTGGGGCCGACGTAATTACGAAGGACAGTCAGCGATAATAGTGTTACGAAGGACAGTTGATGAGGCGACGAAGGACTGAAGGAATCTGAACGTTTAATGGGGCAAAGTTGTACCCAAAACAAAATGTAAGAAGGCTAGCGTCGATAGCGTCGATGACGGCGCAACAGCAGGATCGAGCGCTGGGGCGAGACTGACCATGGCTTGCCACGAGAAGCCCCTTATGTACACGCGTGGACTTTCGGAACAACCGATGGGCGGCGTAATAATGTTCTTGTTCCGTCGAGCATCGCCTCGTAGCTCAGATCTCCGTGTCAACGAAGTGCCTTGTAAAATCCGAAGTATCATTTCGTCTGGTGCTTTCGTACCAGTCGGGAGCGATGAAGCTAACTATGGCGAAGTTCTGCTCGAGGGAAGCATCCAGTTTCTTGTAGAAAGGGGAATCCGTGTCGTAAGAGGAGTAACAGAACTTAAAGACGAGCGCGCCTTAGTTCTGGGTGAATTTGAGTGAATTCTGGTCGAATTTGAAGACTTTTTCGACACAACACCAAAGGCGCGTCCGCTCCAAGGCATCAAACCTCGGCCCTTTGCTTGGGAGCCCAGCATGATAAACGTTCGGCCACGGGCGCTCTTGCCCGGAGACGCGCGTGGCAATGGAATCGCCCGAAGGTTGTGATATGAACGTCTTGTACTCCCGGCAGAATTCGGAGAGGTGTACCTGGTGAAACAAACATTTCGCCCAGTTTCGGGAAGACGGCAGCGCTTCCACCAGCCCGAACACTGGTCGACGGTCGGCATCAAATGCTGCTCTCGGGGGACGACCTGGTTCAGCTTGGTTAAATCTACGCGCACTCGATAGCCTCCCGCTGCCTTGGGAGCCCCGACGAGGTCGGCGCACCATGCCGTAGGAGTCTCAACCACCAATCACTAACACACGCCAATGTTTGAAGACAAGGACACGTCTCTTTTCGGCAATACTTCAGTGTTGTTCAGCCTTCTTTTCGGAAAGCGCCCGAAGTGCGGCGAGCGGGGAATTGCAGGCAGGTGACATTGATATTGGCCATAGTACAATCGGAGTTACGGTCTAGATCAGCGTCACAAAATGCACTATCTGCGGGTTGATCGATTGTACCATAGTCGAATAAAAAGTTCCCTAAAGCAGTGAATTTTGAAATAGAATAGCAACCAGGGAGCATATGTCATCTTGCTACGAAACACAGGGGGACCTAAACGACCGGTCGCGTCTTCGTTCACATCCACTTTCAGGATAAACAACACTGCTTTTGCGATATTGCTGATGCCCAGAGTCAGGAACCAAAATGATAATCCGATGATCATTGGTTTACACTCGGACAAATGGAGACATCGGCGACCGTTCGCATAACCGTTCATTGACCCCATTCAGAACAGACAGCAGTGCCTGAGCAATGTTGGTTGTGCGCGGAGAAACAGAAACAGGGTGATCATCGGTTGACGCATTCGGCAAGAACTATAGTACATTAGGCGCGCAGACAAATAATGGCATGAGAGTCGCTGCTACGTGGAGTTTGAAGTTTGTCACGGGCAGGAAGCAGCCCTCGAGTCTTGAACTTACTCGTATCATAGGGGCTACGGCTGCCCGAACCGCCTCGCATGCTACAAGCCGACACCCAGCTGGCCAAACACCGCCGGCAATGCATGCCATGACCAGTGTACGTAGCATGATTTCCTAACTACGCTGAATAATACGGCCTCGTTTGCTGATCTTTCCGAATTAAAGGTATTCCAAAATTAAAGTTAGAAACGGTGCAGCAGGTAAAATAAGCGAAGCAGCAGAAATGCTCGTCGTCCTTGGAAAGATTAGAAGAGGAGGGTGTTATGGATGGCTTGCGGTTGACTTACACGGTTGTTCTCGGCGGTATTATTCGTTAACCATTTTGGAATGGCTGCAGAACTACTGCTTATCAAACTACGCATTCAAAACAGCTCCCTTTCAATATAAAAATATTTAAAAAATAAATGCACGAGGAGGAGACATTCTCTCATGAGCCTGGAAGGGAGGACGTCATCCTGATCCTCCCATGCGTCTCGGATCCGCTTGGGAGCGCGTCAGTCGAGGGGAGGAAAACGCGCCCTTACTCCTCCTTCCTCTTTTTGTCCTCAGAGTGTGCCTTCGCTCTGATTTTTCTGGGTCAGCAATAGAGGGGAAGCGTGCTTTTCTGCCCTCTCCACTCCTCCTCGTCCAGCGCGCTCTCTGTGCACCAGTCTCTGCTCATCTCTTTTTTGTCCTAGCCACCCCTCTTCACTCCGCACGCTTTCGCACACCACCAGCTTCTGCTCCTCCCGTTACTGCGTGTTGGGTCTGTGGCTCAGTCAGCAGCGCTCTCGTTCTACGCCGGTGACAGGGACGCGATCCCTTGAACCAGTTGCCGTTTTATTTTTTCGAAATTGTTAAGCGGTTACAGAATGACCGACCTACACATTTCGTGCTTACGGGGCTCCTGAAGTTAGTTGGCCCTGTGAAGCTACCACTCTAAAATTTATACTTACAGATTCTAGATTTCTAACAGTACAAAATAATTTAATTCAGTATGGATAACTCGCATTAAAATGAAAAGGTGGATTCAAGAGGGAGCTCAGTCATTCTAGCTGGCAGCTAGTAAAACATGTTTGTTCAATATTCTAATAAATCTCCGACATGTAAAGTTGAATGTTAATTTGCCTTACCTAGAATACTCGGAGATATTTTCCCTTCTTTGTTTCGTTTTCCTAAGCGACGCCTGAAATCAAGCATACAAATATTTAGTTTCAAATTTATCTGTTAGCGGTGAAATATTTTGTCGCACTTTATTTTATGTGTTACTCCAAGCATATCGGGAAAGTACTTGGTAAAATATGGACAGTACGCGATTTATAAATGCCTCGTGACTGCTGGATATTTTCATTACAGTATGCTAGACGACCTCAAGAAGTATCTACTTTTATCCGCAATTCCCCCCCCCTGCCCCCCCCCCCTCGCCCCCTTTCCTGTTATTGGCAAGGCCTGCAGCCGCCTAAGTCATTACTCTAGTTAAGACTTGCTTTGAACATGGACAACAAAAACAAGAATGATGGGTCGAAATCGCTGCTGCCGCCACGCTGATTCTCGGGGTAATGCGTGAGCAATTCGGGCAGCGGTTATAAACGAAGTATGGCGAATGCATCCTCTCAGCACTTTTCCGCGGTATGAACATTCTAGAAATTGCAGAACGGCGGCCGGGCAAGTTTGGCTGGTTATAGAGAGCGACAGCGTGACGTAACACATAGCAACGAGTTTGCAGTAGAAGATAGCGGGGTTAAGGCGCACTTGGGCCGCCGGTGGGGCACCGCTGGGCGGCGTGTTGGAGTGGACCATAGTGGGTTAATGTTTTGTAGTGAGGCATCCACAGACTGTCGCCGCGAAGCGTCGTGGACGTGTGGCCGTGGTGGGTTTTACACGCGCCCCAGTGATACACCCGGCGTCCCCACTGCGCGGCGCCGAAATCGTCAAAGGGGGACGTCTGCGGCGATTTTCGGTTGGTAGGTGTTACGTCACTGCGTCGCTCCCTATACCCAGCTAATCTAGTGCGGATTACGTTGCTATGCGTCCTATTGCCTGTGCGGTCCCAAGCAGCACGGAATTTAGCCAGGCATTGGCCAATGGCTGGCGATCGTCTTTGGCGAATGGCCACAGAGTAGCCATTCATCGGCCAATGCTTGGCGCATGGCTGATGGCCAGTGGCCAGTGTCCAATGGCCAGAGGAAGGCCAGTCATCGGCCAATGGCTGGCCACTGTCTGGCGACTGGCCAAAGGACCATTGCCAGCCATTGGCGAATGATTGGCCAAATCTGTGCTTCTTGGGGTTTTGGCGACGTTGCGAATGTGTGCTGCATACGTGGGCTTCAAACCTGTCAAAGGTCATCGCATGTGCTAGGGCAGTGGTTCTCAAACGAGGGTCCGCGAAGCTCTGCCTCATCAGTCAAGCCCGGCAATTAAAGTTGTGTTTTTTCATATTGACATAAAACGTTCCAATTTTCGGTTGCGTTTTCTCGTGTGTATGTCAATCAGAGAAGTCTACTTCACATTAGTCCTTAGTTTTATTCGTTTATTACCTAATTATCATAATTAACTTAAATATTTCCCTTCCCCTCACCACAAAAGGGTTCCTCCATGAGATCCGTTGGTCCACAAGGGGTCCGGAAACATGAATGGCTGAGAACCACTGTGCTAGGGCTCTAATGCTACCTCATTAGTAATCCAAGAACTACATTTCATCATCTGCCGTTCTCCCCACTTCTTTGTCCAAGCAGAAGTTAAATGTTGTCTTACCGCCTGTAGAGGCACCGAGTGGGAGGTCCATTGAATTAGGTTTAGCTGAGTGAAACATGGTACATTGCAGTACTCAATATTGTAGTTTCTCCTAAAAAACACTATTTCTTTACAAGAAATGTAATCCCTACCTAAACATTTCGGTGTTTCTATTGATTAGAAATAAAGAGAGGTAGAGGCACCTTACTATAATGAATCGCACTTCCACTACGCAATGGAAAAAAATGCTTTTTTATATATATTCAAGAGAAAAAAAACTCTACTACCCTTTTGCTAAAGGACTAACTCGGTGACAAGTTAAGTGTTAAGTGGAAGCTCCTCTCACCTCTCTTTACTTTAGCAGAGCGAAAGCTGGAGAGAAGGCGTCTACAGCGTTCCCTCTGCTAAACTGGAAAGACGTGGGAGGGGATTTTACTTAACCTGTCACCGACTATATTTAGAGATGAGTATGTGGTCATCGGAACATCTAGCGGCTAAGTTCTATTCACAGCAAAATCCAATCTAGGTTTCACCGTAAAAATGACCTCCTTTGTGAGAAACAATAGACTCATTTTTGTTCACCTACAAAGCGCATAAGCTTTACTATATAAAAAGGTTCTTGGTACTTAAGTATTATACAATAATTTTGCAAAGTTTGGTTTTGGCTTCACTAATTTTGCATTCATACTAGCAAACCAAAACAGTTATTTGAACACAGACACCATTTCGTGGGGATTTAAATAGCATAAAACAACAATCTATGTTAATTCAGTTTTATAATACAAATAAGCCTGAGGTCGAATGCTTGTTTGCGTGCTTACCCAGCGAGGAAAAAGTAGAAGTCTGCATGTCTCGCAAACGAAGTATTCTTTGTGAATTTACCGAAGGCCTCCAACGTTTCATATCCCTCGATGAATCCATCTTCCTCCACAATAAATAGCTCATCCTGTTTTGTCTGTAGGCATTTAGAGTGAAACATAAATAGTGATATTGAAAATTCCGAAACTGAGAACCGAATTCTCTCTGGAAGTGACAGTCCCTGCAGATCATCGTGGCGTAATGGCTTCTCGATGCTGACAACGCCATCTTCAAACTTTATGGCCCGACTAGCCATGGGAAGTAGAGTATTCTCGGCCAGAAATTATTATTACACTTAAGCAAGTTTTATCATGACCATAAATACAGGTCACAATAAACTTGAATAAAAGAAGTGAAAACAGTTCATTTAATGTTAAATGTGATGCCCTCGACTTCAATGTTTAAAGATTCATAAAATGTAAAAATGCCAATATCTGACGTTCTTTATTTTTAATACTTACTTGGAACCGATATATTCCAACAAGTTGGAGGTTTATTGAGGGTTTCTTAACCGTCTTGAAGATTGCATTAACCTGCGTGCACGAAGCAGGTCAGTGACACACAAACTCGGTGTGTTGACTGAGGATATCGATATTCAGCTCTTGACGGCAGATTACAATTTTATCTAAATAACGTACAGATATTAGATACAAAAAGCCTACTCACGATATTCATAAGCCTTACGATGTAGAGCACTTGTAGCCTCTTAGTACCTCTCAGGTACTCGTTTATTGAGCTGTCAATCATGATGTACATTTCAGGTCGCCACACATCTGGAAGCTCTGCATCAGCTGGAAGGTTCCAGACACCAGGATGCTCTTAATGGTCAAAACTTCGCTCGAACACACAGTTTGTCAGAGCCCGAGAAAGTTAGCATGAACGAGCGAGTACTTTTTCAGTTTTTTTTCTTAGCATTGAATAGCGCTTATTCATTTCACCGCAATAGAAAATGCGAATTTAGAGACCCAGCTAAAGTGGTAAAATTTGATGCTCAGAAATACCTTTCAAGATAAATAATAAATTCTGATGTCGCGTTGATAGTAACGGGGTCACACAGGGCTAATCAGAGTTTCTAGTCTTTTCGCACCGAATAGGCATAACCTCTCCTTGAGTGTTAACTGATCTGCGCGACAAAATTATAATGTGCTTACCACGTGGCTCTGGACTTTCATTCATATCTTCATCTACTGGAACTGGAAAGTAAAAAGCGTCTTTGAATCAAATAAGAAAAGAGCAAGCGATGATGCATTACAGGCTCGTTGTTTTGGAAAGAGCCTGTATACTATTGTCCTGTTTGGAAATTGTTTGCGCGCAAGTTTCACCGCTTTAAACATTTCGTTTCGGGTTTGCGCTTCAAAAACTTTAAGAGAATACGCAGTGGATGTTGTTTATTTTGCAAGAATTGAGAGGTGTAGACTAAAAGATATTCGTTTTATGTCTACAAGTAAATATGTCTTACATATAGAGTTTTCTCGCGTAATATAGGGTGAGAAATAACAAAGCGCGTTGAAACCTCTATTGCTTAGGCTAAGAATTCACTTATATATTTTTTTCGCAGTACCCACAGGGTCAAAGGGCGCTCCAGAGGGGTGTGGGAAACTATACAGAGCAAAATAGACATAAATTAATATCAAACACAATCATGGGCCATTTACAAAAAAGAAGAAAGAAAACACAAGTATTGACAACATCTATTAACAGATGTCATGAAGATATTGATAATAAAATTGCGCGCCGGTAGTTGCACTATGATGATGCATGGTAGGTATAAAATAATATTTAGAGGCTGAGGTCCAAGAAAGTGGAATGCCAATTTTGAACTGGTGATCGATAGGTGCTAAAAAACGCAAGATGAGCCAGGGGCGTAGTTTTAATATAATAAAACGATAGTGGGATATATTATGAGAGCACCTACGACGTGACGAAAAGAGAGGTTAAAAGAGGTTAGCTTTTATAAATGATATAAGGGCTGCACAATGATAGTTCGTACATATGATGGGAGCGACATGATTTTTAAGTAATTTCAGGTTAGTGGTAAGTTTCGTCTTACCATGATCCGAGCCCTGGTAAAAAATCCTATATGTATAAGACATATATTGGTCAATAAACGCACATGATAAAATAAGATCCTACAAAAGCATACAAGAATCTTATGATAATATATAAAAAGAGTATAAGTTTAAATAAAAAGTTATAAGAGACTTCTGTCAGTTTCTTATAACGTCTTATATACTCTTGCATGGTTCCTATACGAGTCAAAAAGTAACTGCAATTTATGTTTTATTTGCGTAGCACTATAGATATCATGAAAAGCACTTTATTACTTTTCAGCATAGTTACATCCTCGCTTGACTCATGTGCGCCAACGCTTCACCAATGCATAGATGCCGCGGGGAAAAAAATATTGTGACTGACTCCGGAGCCAGGAATGCAGTGCCGCTATCAGGTCGCCATCGGTATCAAACTTCTTTACCCCGAGAGCCCTTTTGAGGGGTAGGAATAGGGAAAAATCACTCGGTGCGAGATCTGGTGTGTATGGTGGGTGCGGAATTCACTCGAACCGCAGTCCTTTGATTTCTTCCGCTGTCGTACGTGCCGTGTGAGGGCGCGCTTTGTCGTGCTGCTGCAAGACCCCTGAGCTGAGCAATCCGCGACGCTTTTACCTGATTGCAGATTTCAAGTGGTTCTCATGGAGGTTGCAGTATGATGCAATATTCACGGTGAGTACCTTGGGCATCTAATGTTCAGCAATTGGGCTTTTATGCTCCCAAAAGACCGTGAGCATTAGCTTGCCCACCGATGGCGCTGTCTTGAACTTCTTCGTCCTTGGTGACGTTACGTGTGGCTACTCCTTGCTTGTTCGCTTTGTCTCTGACTGGGCGTAGTGTAACCAGCATTCATCTCCGGTGACAATGCGTCCACCGAAATTATCTCCCTGGGCTTCGTAGTGTCGCAGTATTGTCTCACAAGCATCCACACGCATAAGTTGTTTTGTTACCCACCTGGAGGATACTTTGTGGTACTGCAGAATATCATAAATGACAATGGTCACGCCGGGACTAATATTTATTTCTTCAGTCACTTCATCGATGGTGAGACGCCGGTTCCCGTGTATGAGCCGTTCCATAGCAGAGATTGCGACCGGCGTCGTTGAAGTATGAGCCCGGCCGGATCGAGGTGCGTCCGACAAACTGGATGCTCCACTTTGAAACCTTTTGTGCCACTCGTACACCTGCCGAAGCAATACACAGGCGTCTCCATACTGCGTAAGCATCCTGCAATGAATATCCGCAAGGTTTTTGGCCCTCTGCATCCAAAAATCAGATCACCGAACGCTTCTCCTCCCTGGTGCATGCTAACAAAAGGAGTTCATTTTGAAAGCGCTGTGGTCACGTGACATTTTCCATCAAGTAGCCAGGCAAATTTGCAGTGCAGCAGTCTATCACTAGATTTGATTTTTGAACGGGTAAATTGCGGTTACTTTTTGACTATGCCTCGTATGATCTTATACGATATCTTATTTGATAATATGCGTTTAATGAACAAAGAAAAATGTTATAATATAATATATTTCACTAGGAAGATTGTAGTAGCGTAGTCTAATTTGGAGCGTACAGGGGATTTGAACAATCGTCTACGACAGATAGGGGATAAAGTGAAGTTTTTATGGAGCCTAACATGATATTGTCACGGGTGGCGACCAAAAGAACAATAAATAAACAGGAAGAAATAGAACGTTTAATGGGGCAAACTAGTGCCCTAAACGAAACGGAAAACAGAAGGTAACAACAGAGCGTCGCGTTCGTGAAAGTCGGCGTAACAGCAGGATCGAACGTTGGGGTGAGACTGGCTCTGGCTCGCCACGCGGAGCCCCTTCTGAACACTCGGGGTCTTTCTGAACAATCGGTGTAGAAGGTTCGGCGCGTAGAGCATTCGGACCTAGAACAAGTAAAGGGTTGCCAAATTTATTAGAATTTAAAATGCAGAAAAATAAAAGGCGCGTCGCTCACAGGAATCGAACCCTGGCTTTTCGCGTGGGAGGCAAGCACCATACACCGGTAGGCCAGCGCGCGCAGCCTACTTGGCTAGCTGTGCGCGCGGCCTTACTCCCTCCTAAAATTAAAAGGTGTATCGCCCTGATGTACTACAAAACAAAATAAAGCAAATAAAAAGAACGGTACACTAAAACGTCATTTGAAACACATAAGGTTCACAGTCCTATCGAGCATAGAATCGCTTGAGTCGAACAACGTGAACAACCTCGGGTCGCGGTCGGCGTCGTGATGATACGTGCGTTCCGTCGGGCACAATTTCGTAGTTGAGATCTCCTAGGCGTCGAAGGACCTTGATATGGTCCAGAGTAGCGCTTTAAAAGTTTCTCGCTTAAGCCCCGACGTCGTATCGGTGTCCACACCCAGACCCGATCTCCGGGCTGGAAGTGAACGTCCAGACGACGAAGGTTATAGCGGCCAGCGTCGACACGTTGCTGGTCATGGATCCGCACTCGGGCGAGCTGGCGGACTTCTACTCGTTGCACAACCACTTGGGCGTCTTCACTTCCTTTGCCAGCTGGCTCGTGAGGTAGAGTGGTGTCAAGCATCGTAGCTACCTTGCGACCATGCACCAGCTGGAATAGTGTAACACCAGTGGTTTCCTGGACCGCTGTGTCATAGGCGAATGTGAGATACGGCAGGACCTCGGCCCACGTCTTGTTTTCCAGGTCGACGTACGTCGACACCATGTCGCTGATGGTCTTGTTTAGGGGTTCTGTCATCCCATTACTCTTAGGACGGTACGCTGTGGTTTGCCGATGGTTGGTGTCGCTGAGACGGAGGACGTCTTGCATCAACTGTGCAATGAACGATGACCCACGATCTGTAATCAGACCTTCGGGAGCGCCGCGTCGGAGAACGATGGGCTCGATGAAAAACTTGGCGACTTCCACAGCAGTCAATGATGGAAGGGCTTTCGTTTCGGCGTAGGGCGTGAGATAATCTGTGGCGACGATTATTGAGCGGTTTCCCGACGTTTACAGCGGAAAGGGACCAAGTAGATCCATTCCGATCTACTGGAACGGTACAGTTGGCGGAGGAATTGGCTGCAGGAGAACTGCCACCTTCGTCGGAGGTTTCTTGCGTCGCTGGTACTCGTGGCATTGGCATGATTGTGTGTATGGGAGGACGGTTTTGGGGAGTTTGGGTCAATAATACTTTTTTACGGATACGGGCCAGTGTCCGGCTGTAATCAAGGTGTTTGCACGTCGGGTCGTTGTGGCAGGCCTAAAAGATCTACTCTCGAAGGTCGGTCGGGATTACTAGCAGCCACGGCGAGTTGTTGTGCCCGAAGTTTTCTTCGTAGTGTACACGTTGTCGAATGGTGGTCTGCAGGGCTCGTGAGAAAACACGTGGTATGGTACCTCCGCGCCCTTCCAGGTGCTCTATTAGTGCGCGCAGCTCAGGATCGCCTCGTTGACATCATGCCATGTCGTCGGTTTTCACTGAGCCTAGGATGCACTCGTCGTCATCGTCGTCACTGCTGCCGGGTAGTGTCTCGACTGGTGCTTTGGACAGGCAGTCGGCGTCGCTGTGCTTGCGGCCAGACTTGTAGACTACAGTCATATTGAACTGCTGCAGGCGGAGACTTCATCGAGCGAGGCATTCTGAAGGGTCCTTGAGATTCGCAAGCCAGCAGAGCGAGTGGCGGTCCGTGACAACGCGGAACGGGCTCCCATACAGGTGCGGGCAAAACGTCGTGACTGCCCCGACGACCGCAAGACATTGTTTTTCGGTCGTGGTGTAATCTATCTCCGCCTTTGACAGTGTCCGGCTTGCGTAAGCGAAGACTCCATTGGTGTCTTCTTGCTCTTGAACCAGAACCGCGCCAAGTCCTGCGTTACCTGCGTCCGTGTGAACCTCGGTTTCCGCATCCTGATTGAAGTGTCCAAAAACAGGAGGAGTCTGGAGTCGTCGGTTCAACTCGTTGAACGCCTGCTGCTGCTTCTTGGCCAACTCAAACTTCTTGGCGTCTTTTGTAAGGTTTGTGAGTGGTACGGAAATTCTTGCGAAATCACGAACGAAGCGCCGATAGTACGCACAAAATCCAAGGAATCTTCGCACGGCCTTGTGCGTCGGCACCGGAAATGCCGCGACGGCACAAGTCTCTCTAGGTCTGGACGAACGCCACCATTGCTAACCTCGTGGCCTAGGAACTTCACTTCGTCATAGGCGAACCGGCACTTCGATGGCTTGAAGGTGAGTCTGGCAGTCTGTACGGCTTGAAGAACAACTCGGAGTCGTCACAAGTGCTCGTCCAAGTCGCTTGAAAACACTACGACGTCGTCACGCTAGACGAGACAGCTCTGCCATTTCAGTCCTGCCAGTATGTTGTCCATGACACGCTGGAAATTTGCTGGTGCTGTGCATAGTCCGAAGGGCATCACCTTGAACTCGTACAGTCCATCCGGTGTGACAAAATCTGTCTTCTCTCGGTCCCGTTCGTCGACTTCGATCTGCCAGTAGCCGCCCTTCAGATCCATCGATGAAAATATCGAGTGGCGCAGCCGGTCTAGCGTGTCGTCTTTGCAGGGGAGTGGATATACGTCTTTCTTCGTCACCGCGTTTAGCTGCCGGTAGTCCACGCAGAACGTAAGCGTTCCATCCTTCTTCTTAACCAGTGCGACTGGAGAGGCCCACGGACTTCTTGCAGATTGGATTATGTCGTTGTTCAGCATTTCTTGCAGTTGCTCTTGGATGACCTCCCTTTCTTTTACGGAGACTCTGTACGGCGATCAATGCACAGGAAGAGCGAAGTCCACGGTAACGATGCGGTGTTTCGCAACGGAGGTTTGGCGCACCTTCGACGTCGTCGCGAAACAATTGCTGTATTCTGCGATAAGTAAAATCAGCTGCCTGCGTTTCACGCCATGAAGCTTGGGGTCAATGTCGAGCTGCGCTGGCGGCGTGCTGTTTTCCTGTGGTGGCGAGGATTCTTCAGCAATCACGGCGACTTCGGCGCAGTTCCGGAGCTACTCGACGTGGCCCACAATTTAACCTTTCGCGAGGTGTTGCGTGTCTTGTCGGGAGTTTGTCACAAGGACTACAGTACGCCCATCCTGAAGTTCAGCTACTCCTCTTGCGACGCCTGTTCTTCTTCCCAGGAGCAATTGAAGGTTTCCTTCCAGAACAACTTCGCCGCAGGTAGCTGCTTCGGTCACTACGGGTGCTACAACACTTGATCGCGGCGGCAGGTTCACATGGTCGGCACCGACTCGGACGGCGGCTGACGCTATTTGGGATTTCTCGGAAGGCGGAAAAGACTTTCGCAGCGTCAATCTGTTTTCACCAAGGTCGATGACTGCGCCGTATTCACACAGAAAGTCCATGCCGAGAATGACGTCTCTTGCGCAGTCTTGTATAATGACGAATTTCACAGAAAACGTTTTGCTGTGAATTTCGACGTGATGAGATGCGCCGTCGGACAGGCCGTAGATGACGTGACCAGGGGTCCGTATCTACGGCCCATCCCACGGCGTTGTCACATTTCGAAGGCGACGAGAGTGCCTCCCACTTGACTGACTAGTCCACTCCGGTGTCCACGAGTGCCGATGCGTCGTGGCCGTTGATAACAGCGTTTAAGTTGTTCGGCACAATTGCAGGAGCATGGTTGCGATGTGTGGCGTCGGGAGAGTGGGAGCGCTCCGGCGTTCGTGGAGGCTCTTTACGTCGTCCGTCCACGGCAACTTCACCTCCGGGAGTTGCCGCGCTTAGTTTTCCCGGCGAGACAAGGGCGACAGGCTCTCACGACGGGGTCGGTGCATCGGCGAAGCTGGACGTCATGGTGACAGCGACCGAGATCCGCGGAAAGGTGCAGGCAGGGGAGACTGAGGTCGTCGAAGGTACTCCTCTATCTCCTGTGGTCTCTCACCGTAGCGTGGGCGTGGGTCGCTTGGGTGGAAGCCGCGCAGCCCTATTGGCCGGTAGGGGCATTGGTGGTAGATATGGTCGGCTTTCCGCAGTGATAGCAGATCGGGCGTCGATCGGCCGTTCTCCACACGTCGGTCTTCCTCGGCAAGGGTCGTTCCGAACGGACGTACTGAACTTGTCCTTCGTGACGTCGAGTATACTGCGGCATCGGAAGGTCCCGTCGGGATGGTGGTGTGGCCTGGCGGTTAGCATGCAGCGGTCGTCGGGCCATTACAGCGTCGCACAACGTCGGTTCCTTTGGAGTTGTCTTCTTGATGGGAACTTCTGGTTGGAAGGCTTGGTGAAACTTCTCGCGGACGACCTTGGCGAGTGATAGTGGGGATGGGCGATCCGCATCTGGGAGCATCTTACGGAGCTCTTCGCGGAAGACTTCAAGGATGATGTCGCGAATGCCGGGGATGCTAGGGCTGATGTAGCCCACTGCAGAAGAAGCATCGATTCTCGAGTGCCGATGTTAGTGGCTGCCTCTTGCGAGGAGAGCACGTTTCATGTTCGTGGCTTCCATGACGAAATCGTCCACGGTTAATATGGAATTGCGAACAAGACCACCGAAGATGTCATCCTTTACACCTAGCATTACTTGTGATAGTCTCGTTTGCGCACTGGGTCCTCATTCGTAGAATGTCCTTGGCCCTCTCTAGTTGATGATGGTTGGTGAATGTCTGTCTCAGAGAAACCTTGTGGCGGTCCATGAGGTCAAAGAAGTCTCGCGATTATCGAACCAGTGCCTTGCCGTTCCTTCGAGCGCAAAGTAAACACCCTACAGGCGTTGTTCGTCCGTCCATCGGTTGTGCTGGGCCATTCGCTTGTACTGCTGTAGCCAGTCCTCGACGTCTTCGTAAGGCCCACCATGGAAGGACGCGGGCTTACGTGCAGCGGCGTTTAGGACAGCGACGGGTGGAGTGTTCGTCGTCGCGGTCTTCTTCTTTAGCCTCTGCGGCAGGATTCCGAATTCCAGGGATTGCCCTTTGGAACGGCGGCTTGTTCGGGCTTCAGCGTCTTTGGCGAAGGGTAGCCTTCCGAGGCTGAGCACCTCACTTGGCCGGGATGTCTTCGAAGGGGTACGCTTTACAGGCATAAAATGGAATACCCCGCACCTCGACCAGAATGTCATGGGTGCTGACCAAAATAACAATATTAAACAGAAAGAAATAAACGTTTCATAGGGCGAACTTGTACACTAAACAAAAAGGAAACAGAATATTAGCATTTAGTAACAAAGCGTCTCGAGCGTCGAAGTCGGCGTAACAGCAGGATCGAACGCTGGGGCGAGAGTGACTCCGGCTCACCACGCGAAGCCCCTTATGTACACGGGGGGCTTCTCGAACAATCGGCGTAGAAGGTTCGGCGCGTAGAACATTCGGACCTCGAACAAGCAAAAGGGTTGTCGAATTCACCAGTACATTAAATTTCAAGAATAAATAAAAGACGCGTCGCTCCCACGAATCGAACCCTGGATTTTGGTGTGGGAGCCTGGAGGCAATGACGATAACCTTTAGGCCACGCGCGCGCTGCCGACTTATCCTGCTGCGTGCGCGACACTAGCAAGGATGTGATCAATGTGCTTTTGTAAAAGTAGGGTGCAATTAATAGGGACACTGACACCCCCCAAAAATTTTTTTTCATTTTTTGCCAGGCGCTTCATTATGGTGTCGGAGGACTACCCAATTAATATTTTGCAACAGAGTAGCGTATTTTTTTAATAAAGCCAAAAAACGCAACTGCGCGAAACCGAAACCGAAACGGAGAAGTGGAGAGGATAGCGGGAGTGGCGGAAGTCACGTGGCTACACCCGACCGTGCGCTTTTTTTTCTCTTTTTTTTTCCCTCGGCGTAGCAGACGACATGCGGCGTTAGCGGGCACTGTTTGCGATTCTTTTGCAGTTATGTTTGTTCCGCTCGCTGTTCTGTACTCCAAGATGAGTTGTTTTGTACATTGAGGAGTTGGAGATGAGTAGCGAGTGCCCGTGGTTAATTTTCATGATCGGCTCCGAAAAGAATACACCCAAGATGTTGCGTGAAGAGCTGGCTCACACGTCCTGCGTCCGAAAAAAAGTGGCATTGTGCGACAGAGTTTCCGAAAGATCAACGGGATCGGGACCAATGGCTGGCTGCAATTCCTGTAGAACATTTACGGGCACCTCGGAAAGCGGACGCTACCTGATTTATATGCTCCTTGCATTTTGTGGAAAGTGATTACATTGAGTTCGCAGGTGTCAAAGAAATCCCATCCCCATTTAATTCAGCGACGTTTCGTCCACAACATTTGTTTGTTAATTTTTGTTTGTTTCTTCAGTGATAATTGTAAAAAGAAAGAAATGTAAACATCAAAAAATGTCTGAAAAAAAAAAAAAAGTGCCATCACCGGGGATCGAACCCGGTCCTGCCGCATGTGAAGCGGACGTCGTTCCCACTGAGCTACGGGGGGATCACGTGATAGGGGGATCTCTTTCCTTAGTAATACTTCAGCCGGTAAATTGTAAGTTGGAAAGTTTGCTGCCGATTTTCCTCCAGCAAAAGCACTCCCGGGTCGAAGTCGGGAAGCACCACGTATTGGCGACATTCGCACCTAGTAAAGAAATCGTACGCGTGCATATTCAACTCGAAGTAGACGCGTCGTGCTTGAAGTTTGCGCGAGCGATGTCTTCAGCCACGAGAAGGGAGCGACGGCTCGGCGACGTCTTCGTGCAAGTCGGCTTGGTGGTCGGGCGTGTCGTACGGGATGAATACCAATTCTTTTGATCAGTCCCAAATTTCTCTTTTAAAGGCAGACAGAATTCGCCGGTACCGCGAACGACAGTTCTGAAGTAGAGGTCCCGCCCCTTCGTCCGCTGCCATCGCCGTCCCCGCGAGTCCCACGATACGCGAAACGACGCACGCACAGAATGCTTCCGGTTCTCTGTGGAACTTTTTTTTTCAATCAACGTATTTGCAGCTTTTTAGAAGCCACAAAAAATGGGTTTCATATTTTTTTCTATTTTTAATATTGAGTGTGTGCCTTCAGTGACCAACGACTTTCATTAAATTTGGTGGTCGCATCGATACCTTCGAAAACGGCCCGTGACCACGGAAAAGAGAGTGAGCGAGACTCGAACCGGCCAGTTCTTGATCGGCGGTTTTCGGGCGGAAAGAAACCGAATTTCGAGTCGCAAATTGTGTTTTGGGTAGTTGGGCTCTCATATGTCATGTACAACTAAAAACCTCGGCGAGCATAAACACCCTGTCAGTGTCCCTTTAATATGTACACAAAGATAATCAAAGTAAGTCGTATTAAACTTCAAGAATAGCGATTAAACGTTGGAAGGTCATATTTATAGCCTTCAGTATGTACTGCTCTAATACCGCTAAAGGATCCTCAAGTATAAAATATTTGGGAAAAGTTTTTGATACACCCTTAATTATGTGAAATATTACTAGGACAATTTAATGGGTATGTAGCGACCAGTGAAACGACGCCCACGAAGAGGACGACAACGTTACACACAAAGAGACGTCACGGGAGCACTAGTCGAGGCAGGGCACGAGAGCGAATAATCTGCGGCATCGGTCAACTGCAGGCACCTCTGTAAGAATACACCATCACAACTACGAGAACATTCTTAGATGGCAATGGATCTATAGTATAGTTGTAAATATTGTAAATAAATTATGAAAAGTTACTCCCTTCAGGTCGATTATCATTCCCATAAATCGATTATTGCCTTAATCACAATATAACGTTTCAGTGTTGCCCGGTTGGTTTCGAAGTAGGTCAAATTCGGTGGGAAAAGTAAAAGTAGAAATGGCTGCCTTGTAATTGTCATGGCTGTGCAATTATTCAATTAACTTAGTGAGTATTCGATCAATGCATTAGTTACTAACCAATTTCTTAATCCATTAAGCGGTCAAATATGCGCCCTCCAATGGGATTACGACACAGTTCCTTCGTCCCTTTCGAACTCCAGCACCATAAGTGTAATCTGGTGAAATTCATTCCTAAAAGCCAGGTAGCACAGTGTTTTGTGCCAAATGCTTTTGTTTTGCTTGGAAATTTTGGGATCTTAGATAGCCTTAGGATGCTGAGGGTAGGGCCAGACGTATCACTTTTTTGTTGAGAATTTGAGTGTCTTGTCAATAATTCGACAAGCAGAGTACCAAAGTTGGGCTTCACTCTCGGTTGCTTGGTTTTTATACCACAACGTTTAGCCTAACTTGCCAAAGACGCGCCAAATCGAAGCTTCACTATTGGTCTTTGGCAATTACGTGGCGAACCAGCGAAAAGGCATAGAAACGCAGAAAGAAATATTCATCCACTAACTAGCGCATTCTAGCTAAACCGTATTAGCGCCAGAGGTAGGTCTTAGGATGCCGACAAGTTAGGTGTATCTTTGGCCTGCTGCACTTGCAAGTAAAACAAAGGCTTCCTTAGTGGCATCTAGTCTCGTTTTTTATTGTTGTTTTTACTAGGGGTGAGGAATACGTAAGGATCTATCGTGCTATTGAGTATAGTGTCTCATTCGAAGGAATATTTATTTCAAGATAAATAGCACAAATTATATTCTTGAAATTAGTGGAAAAAATTACATTGTTGCGACCTATAGCATATTGAAGTTAAGGCATGTCTGGCATATTGAAGTTCAGGCATCCGTATTGAAGGCATCCGTATTAAGGCATCCGTATCCATATTGAAGTTAAGGCAAGATAATGTTTCTCTTCGATCGTGGAGTGCTGCGCTGGCTGGAGGGTGGCTTCTTTCCGGTGGCTTCAGTGACGCTCACGACTCGGTGGTTGAGTAAATAAATATATATTTACAGATTATGAACAACTTTTTACAACACAGAAACAAGAATACGTCACGCTGCTGATGCCGCTCGCGGCAACCCAACGCCAACGATAGCGCCTCGGCGCCAAGCCCCTTGCCGCGCACGGCAAGGTCTCTGTCTCGCGAGACAGAGTACGCGGAGCCCTCGGGACCGCGGGAGAATAACGTCTTGCTCCGCGCACGGGCTCGTTCAAACTCAACTTTTCCAAAAAGGCACGCCGACATTCCGAAGGGAGGCCGGACCTCTCTCTCTCCTCGGAGTCGCCGACATGGCCCTGACAAAGTCGCTTCCCCAATTACCACGGCGGCAAGGGCAACCACCCGCTCCCGCCCTGGGAACGAAAAGTGTGTTGACTTCCCACGCAAGGAAATCTGCTTCCACTTTCGGGAGCTGGCCGCCGCTTGCCGCCAAAGGGGAAAACGTGAGGCATCGGGCGCCTCCGAAGGACACTTCGGGTGACCGCGCCGCTAATTCCCCGAGCTCTTTCGGCTAAGCTCCTTCGGCCATCCCTACACGTCCCCCCGAAAACTGCGCTAGGACTTCTGGACTAGCCAGCAGTTACAAAAACAGGATGGCCGAAACCCCAACAAGAACACAAAAACAAACCGCTTAAACTCAAGCGAAAAATAAAAACAACAAAACGCATGGCTAGAAATAACCAAGCCAGGCACCTCTAGCACCAATTGCTAAATAAAAATGAGGAAAAAACAAGGACAACACTTCGTAACTATACTCCGTTTCTCAGCAGGCCTCTCGAGGACCTGGATCGCTCGCAACAGACATCCGTTGGTGCCGCAAAAGCTTCCGCAAACAAAAGACAAAAAAAAACATCAACAAATCACGGCAAACCAACAGTCAAGGAAAAACTGAAAACGCTTGGCGAACACTGAACAACGCTGGAACGTGCGATTGCACAAAATAACCGCGGCAGTGATCGCCTTCCGACCCGCTTACGGCTGACAGCGTTCCCGTATAGAGAGCGAAAAATAAAACACAGCCACGCTCCTCTAGTACGACCTGCTAAATGAAAATTAAAAACAGGAACGAACACTTCTTTCTGCTCTCTGCCGTAAACAAAAAGACAACAAAAATCGAAAAGCGCGGCAAACGCTACACAGCAAGTGCGAGTTCAATGGCACCTCGCAAGGGCCACGGCAGTGATCGCCTCCCCACATGCACACCCGCTGACACCACGTGTATGAGCGCGACAAAGCGCTCCCTTGCCACCATACAATCACCCCTTACTCGGGCACCCGTGTCGAGTGTCACGAGGACAGTGTCGCTCGGCCAGAGCTTCATTAGGCCCACGAAGGCGTGCTCGGCTCGGCCTCCCCACGAAACCGTGTTCGGCACTCGCTTCGCAGTCACGTTCGGTCAGAGAAAGGACCAGCTCTGCGCCCATGGCGCGCCATCGCCGTCCCCGCTCCGAGATTGTCGCCCCACGGCGATTCGTGCTCCTGCACCGGTACTTCCCCGCGCCGCCCACTTGGTGGCACCCACTGTGTCACACCCTCACCACAAGGCCCGTCGTGGTGACACCGAAGTCCAATCTGAACAACTGCAGCAGCCCCCTTCGCGACCTCGGCATCTACCAGTCTCCCCAGCGCCGGGCCCGACCCCTGGTTCTCCGGGAGCTCCTCCCTTCCAGCTGCCCGGACGCAGGAAGACCCTCGTTCGCGAGCGGCCCGATCGGCCTCAGACCCCGCGGCAGTCTCCGGTCCCTGTACGGCACGATCGGCCTCAGAACCCTACGGCAGTGTCCGGTTCCTGGACAGCGCGATCGGCCTCGGACCCCACGGCAGTCTCCGGTCTCCTGTACGGCACGATCGGCCTCGGACCCCACGGTAGTGTCCGGTCCCTGGACGGCACGATCGGCCTCGGACCCCACGGCAGTCTCCTGGTTTCTGTACGGCACGATCGGCCTCGGACCCCACGGCAGTATCCGGCTCCTGCACGGCGCGATCGGCGTCGCACCCCACGGTGCTCCGTCTAGTACGGCGCGATCGGCCTCGGACCCCACGGCAGTGTCCGGTTCCTGGACAGCGCGATCGGCCTCGGACCCCACGGCAGTCTCCGGTTCCTGTACGGCACGATCGGCCTCGGACCCCACGGCTGCCTCCGGGTCGCCTCGCGCGTCCGGTTCTGTCTCCCTCACAGAGCGAGCCTCGGGCGCCGTGTCTTCCGCTGCCCGAAGCTGCGTCTCTTCACGGCGCTCCGCTAGAAGCCGAGCTCTTGCTCTCCGCTCCTCCGCCCGGAGTTCTGCGACTCGTACCTGCCGCTCTAGCTCCTTCGTTTTTTCCCTCGCAAGGGCTAGCCGAACGCTCATCGGAACCGCTTTCCGATCCGACCCCACGGCTGCCTCCGGGTCGCCTCGCGCGTTCGGTTCTGTCTCCTTCACAGATCGAGCCTCGGGCGCCGTGCCTTCCGCTGCCCGATGCTGCGTCTCTTCACGGCGCTCCGCTAGGAGCCGCGCTCTCGCGCTCCGCTCCTCCGCCCGGAGTTCTGCGAGTCGAACCTGCCGCTCTAGCTCCTTCGTCTTTTCCCTCGCAAGGGCTAACTGAACGCTAAACGGAACCGCTTTCCCATCCGACCCCACGTCGCCTCCGTCACTAGGGCTCCCCCTCCCGCGCAAGTTACACTTCGACATGCAGCTAAGCGCGCGGGTGTCAGCCGGCGACGAAAGGGAAAGCGACCACGTACCTGGCGGTGCTGTAGAGCCCACGAAAGTCGTTGACGCCGCCGAACTCGCGAGTCCCCGGCGTCGATCACCGCACGCAGAGTCCGTTCCGTGAGACCCGGCTGCCGCCGTTGCAGGACTCGAATGTCGCCAAACCCGCAGGTCACTGGCGTCGATTGCAGCCGGCGTCGTTCGCTTGCTTGAACTCTTCGTCACCGTCGAAGGCCCCAGGCCCACGGCAGTTGTTGATGACGCCGAACCCGCAGGTCACCGGCGCCGATCGCCCCACGCGACGTCCGCTCCTTGGCTTTCGCCGCTGTCGGCCACAGGCGTACTCGTAGCCGTGCCTCGCTGTGTCAGGCTGCTTGTGAACAGTTGCTCCTCGTCTCGACTGGTCCTGAGCTCCTGCCGATGGACACCGCCACACTCCGCGCCAGCACTGGCCTCGTCGTCTCGCTGGCACACGACGTTGTCGAAGTGGCCGACGACGTCCACGATCCCTGTCGACTGCGCCAGTAATGTTTCTCTGTCGATCGTGGAGGTGCTGCGCTGGCTGGAGGGTGGCTTCTTTCCGGTGGCTTCAGTGACGCTCACGACTCGGTGGTTGAGTAAATAAATATATATTTACAGATTATGAACAACTTTTTACAACACAAAACAAGATAACGTCACGCTGCTGATGCCGCTCGCGGCAACCCAACGCCAACGATAGCGCCTCGGCGCCAAGCCCCTTGCCGCGCACGGCAAGGTCTCTGTCTCGCGAGACAGAGTACGCGGGAGCCCTCGGGACCGCGGGAGAATAACGTCTTGCTCCGCGCACGGGCTAGTTCAAACTCAACTTTTCCAAAAAGGCACGCCGACATCTCCGAAGGGAGGCCGGACCTCTCTCTCTCCTCGGAGTCGCCGACATGGCCCTGACAAAGTCGCTTCCCCAATTACCACGGCGGCAAGGGCAACCACCCGCTCCCGCCCTGGGAACGAAAAGTGTGTTGACTTCCCACGCAAGGAAATCTGCTTCCACTTTCGGGAGCTGGCCGCCGCTTGCCGCCAAAGGGGAAAACGTGAGGCATCGGGCGCCTCCGAAGGACACTTCGGGTGACCGCGCCGCTAATTCCCCGAGCTCTTTCGGCTAAGCTCCTTCGGCCATCCCTACAAGGCATGTCTGGCATATTGAAGTTAAGGCATCCGTGCAGAACAAGCCATTAAGCAAAACTAAATTATTTTAATAAAACACTCATTTCTGCGTCCTAGGGGTAGAAGAGTCCAATAAAGCGTTATCTCAAAATGGGTAATAGCGTAGTTATATTGGCTCATCTTCAAGAATGGTATCGCTGTATTTAAGCATAGCGATTAACCAATTAAATTAATGAAGAAATGTCTCTGAGTAACTTATTAAATTTCGTATTCAGTGTCCAGCTGACCGCCGTTGGGGATGTGATTAATGCTAACGAAGTAAAGCTAATAAAAAAGCCTTTTCAGATACAACGTGATAAAACAAACAGATATTTTAATTTTTTTCCAATGTGCTTTGTATTGAATATGATGTGTAAGAGACGTGCAATGACAACGGGCAATGACACATTTTATCTAAAAGTTGATGTTTGAGCTAATCATTTTAATACGAGATCAAGCATCACGCAAGGAGCTGTTACGATTTCTGCCAGACGTGCCCAACAAAGAAATTCTTCAGAAGCACACTTACGATTGATGTCAAGCCCTTCCTGAAGCTTGGGAAGGGGAAATATTTTGTGAGGAATTCGTCCAGATCTGTCATTTATCCTCAATGGCTTAATTCCGTGCGTAAAATTGAGGTAACCTTCCTGTTTAAACAGATTGAAAATTTAAAGTATCGTTTGTTATATGCAGTGTTCGATTCATTTAGGAACTAGCATCCCTTTTACAGCTACCAACAGTTTATAAAGCCTGCTTAAATGTATTTTAATTAGTTTGTCATTGGTAAAAGCTAGTGGCGTGTATATTTTAATTGGTAGTGTTTTTTCATTTAATTAGTGGTTTTTGTTCGTCAGTAATTACTTAAGTTAGTATATGTGATTCGTAATTTGTGAAGTCATTTATTGAACAAAAATACTAGTGTGGTTGTCTGTGTTCTGGGGACGTTGAAACTTTATTTTTTAAAGATTTACAATTTTTATGAATTAAAGAACCAAAGCTGTAGGGGAAAATACTGGGCTAAGATCTGGCTTCAAAAATAGCCTAAATTCAAACAACCTTTTTTTAAAGTTCGCTACACATGTGGCTTTGTCCCTATTGCATTTAAGCAAACTAAGACGACTAATTATTCATACCATTTCTATCCCCGTGGGTGATTTAGTAATTGTAAAAGAAGCTGCGTGATCTGAGCTTTCATAAACGCTGTTGCGTAGGGAAGTGGTATCCATCTAAAATAAACAATATACTGTTAGTAACACGAAAGAAAACAAAAATAACTTCGTTCACATCGAAGATGGGGATAAACCTCGCAATGATATATCTACAGAATACAAAGGTTAGATACTGAAGTGAACGTAAGGGCGCAAACAAGGTGGTTTAGATTGAACATCACATAAAGCCTAAAACTGCAAGCAAAAACAAAAAAAAAAAACGGCGCGAGCAGTAAAAGGTTTTGAACAAAGATGAATTATTTATTCCCAAAATCTGCTTATATAGGCAGCTTGACAGAAGGAAAGAATTGCTTTTGTCAAGCTGCCTATATAAATACATTAAAAAATCAGCTTTGTTTGTGTCGTTCTTTGACTGCAGTCTCGGGGTTTATATCATGTTTACGATACTATTACTTTTTTTTCCTAATTTACTTAATAACTACGTTATTCACTACAAAACATATTACGCCAAGCTCTACTTCAACAATGTTTTGCAAAATTATGTAAAAGCAGTTCATTGATCTGTCGTTATCTACTGATTTTCATCTACTGAAAATATTAGATAATATTTTTTTCGTATGTGTTTAATGCTTTACTTTCTTATTTTGGCATAATAACTCAAGCGCCTTTATGGCTGAAACTAGGATACGCCGAATAAGGTTAATGCCTGTTCATAGACTATTTACTGACTCGATCTGAGGCACACTCAATCAAAAATGACTTCAGCTTGCAATTGATACGTTTGTGCGTTTGGCGAGTGGTGTCTTCTTGCTTCGAGCAAATGAACAGTTTTATTGCGCTGGCCTATTGTGTTTTGTCGTTTTTCCAAACGATGTGAGAATCTACGAACTGATTCAATATCTTAATTGAGTAGGATTAATAAAAAACATCTCCTACGATATGTAACAGAAATCGCATATTACGATTTTAAAAAATAGGCTTAGATAAATTAACAAATGCGAAATACAAATAACATGGATATTTTCGAAACACTACAACATATTGAAGTTTTTCACGCATGCAAATGTAAGTGTTCATTTCTATTATTCTTGGCAGGACCCAAAATGTACTCATATCTAGGGCAAGGTAAAGGCGAGCTTTATTCTAAAGTTCGAATGGGAATTTACTTCTTTTAAACCAAGTTTAATAAAATTTCAGTAAATTTCAGTTTTTTTTTTTATCATTAATTTTTACATCAGAATTTAAAGCAATGCATATTGATTTAAAACTCACATATAAGGGGGTAAACATTCCTTACCAACTCGTGGGTTACCTCCCCATTCAGAGTATCGGTGAAAAACAAATTCTCCCCTAAGACGCTGGATTCCTCTAAGTTAACGATGTAATCCTTAGTCACTTGAACAGCGCCATGTGAACTGCCGCTTCTGCTTTCGATCAGAACGGGATAGACGACATCTGAAACAACAGTTCTCGTGTGAACATGTAGACCTTTGCATAGAGTTATTACAATAAACGCTAGAGGCTCAGCTGGCGCTAGTGTGCTGTTGCATTTTGAAGCAGACAGCAAGCAGTCTAAATTTGACTTCCGGTAATGTATTCCTATGGGAAAAAGCGAGTGCATTTTCTCTCTGCGCTCGATTATAAGAGCAAATATCACGAATAATTTGTACGTACTAGGCACATTGGAACATTTCTCAGTCACGCAGACGAAATAAATGGTCAGTTACGGCGTTTTTCTTTCAAATTCATCGCATTAAAAACGGTGCTAAAACGGCTTCGTACGTGTATTTTTGTGCACTGTCGGACACTGTTAGCGCGAACACGGCGTCGACGCTTTCCAACATGGGGGATATACGTGCCAAACGAACGAAGGACATGTGGAAAACCGAGAGAGACGGCAAGAACTACGCAGTAACACTGGATAAGTAACTCCTTGTGCTTGCAGACGATCAAAACAAAAATTGAAAGCCACGTAATATAGTCAGATTTTCAATAAATAAGTACTGCTTTATTCTTTCTGCTCATGAATATGTGCGAAGATGCTTGTTCTGGGTTCAAATCATCACCCGCACGCTTCAAATCTTTGCAAATAGGGGAAGCCAGAGAGCAGGTGCCCGATAAAAGCTGCCCGACATAAGAAATAATAAAAAGACACACATTTCGTAACTCACGAGCTTTATTTTTGCGTTCGAATGTTTCTTTAACCGATCGTAAAGATGCACGACGGAGTCATTTTCATCCAATGACAGGACGGGCATATTAGCAATATATAAGCACCACCGAAATGCTAGCAAACCTTGAACACACTCCACATTCCTCTCGATCGTTAGTTTGCTTAGAATCGTCGCTCGTTTTCACATACCTTCCTTGAAGCAGAGGTTTGGGCCTGAAATAGAGCGAAGTTTAACATCGTTCAGTGGTAAAGAAAAATGCTGTAACTAAAGCAATTACACTTTCACAATACCAATAAAGGTACATACTATCCGGTACAACCGAAATGACAAAAGTTATTCGTGTTATTTTCCGGCGAAGAGACAAAATTCACGCGCGTTTTCCCATAGGAATACACAGGGAGGCTGGAAATGTAGACTGCATGCTGTCTGCTTCAATTTGCAACCGGAAGTCCCGTAGACACTAGCGCCAGCTGAGCCTCTAGCGTTTATTGTAATAACTCTATGGACCTTTGCATGTGCGGCCCCGGCACATAGCCTCGGACCGCGCGGCATGGCGCCCGCACCGCCCGACCAGGGCGTACGCTTCTTGTCGGTGCGCAATGCATGTTGATCGCGATTAAATGCGATTGTGCCACCCTTCAACCAACATGGCTCCTTGCTGTTGGCTTGTCTTCTCACGCAGACACCACGCTGAGAGCTCATTTTTACTTGAAGCCTTAAGGCCTGACCACACTAGCGTAAACGGCGCCGCCGGTCGGCGCCACCGGGCGGCACCGCCGTCCGGCGTCCCAACGCGAGGAGTCCACATTGGCCTCCGTTTTGCGGGCGTCACGTGACAGCACTGGCTCTCGCGATCGCGCGCGCACCTCCCCTCGGATTTCCCGCTCTTTCGTCGTCTGCTCTTCGTTAGATATTTCCGTTTTGGCTCTCATCTTTCGCATATATCAGCATCGAAACCGCACTCGCTGCCTACATGGTACGTGTCCATGATGACCTGGTGATCAGCGTGAATGTGATAATCCTAGCCTGCTCGTTGATCTTGCGACGTCGCCGCGCTCTGAAGGGAAGGAGGCGCAGGTTTTGGGTCCGGCCGAGTTGGTTCTACCGAAACACCGAAGGACAGGTCAGTGCTTTGCTGCCCCGGCGGCGCGCCAGAGATGAAAGCTGCTTTCGAAAGTGTCACCAAATCAACACGACATCCGTCACAACACAGACGACATGCAACAAGTGCCACGGAGAAACTCACTTGTAATTCCGAATTCCTCTCCTATAATTTCCCAGCGGTTGTTTTAGCGTCATTATCTAGGTAGTCTGGCTGCGTCTTGTCATATAAAAAGGGAAACAGTCGCACAGTTTCAAGGAACCGCTCCGTTGCGGAAGGCGTCGGGGGGAAATAGGGATAGCAGACGACACGAAACACGTCCTTCGGAACATGGAAGACGCGCGGCGGAGACCGGTTTGAGCGTTGCCATGGCATCGCGACGTCACTATCTACGCCACCTCCCATTGGCTCCTCTCTTCTGCGGCGAGCGGCGCCGCGCTCTGAACCGTGCACGGAGCGGTTGGGCTAGCGGCGCCGTCCGTCGTGTCGCTGAAGCCGAAAACTGGTTTCGGTCGGCAAACGGCAGCGCCGACCGTCACGCCGCAGGCCTCCGCGACGCCAATGTGGCCGTGCCTTTACTCTGAGCTGTGTCAGTCTAGTCGCATGTCGCGCAATGGTAAACCAGCAGGCTCAAGGGAAGGAGACCTCTCGATAACAAACCGAAGCTTAAAAACTCCGCTCGAATTCGTGCGGTTTTTCAGAAAGCTAGTAAAACGCGCTTCGCGTGCCTTCTATCGTTCCGCAGTTTGTTGATTTCAGAATGGTTTTTGATGATGCTGAGCAATTTTCTAATTTAAGCCATGCGCCTTAAGCACAATATTAAAGAAGTTAATTACGCCAAAATAATTAACAATATAATTATCTTGGACTTTAATATTTTCTTAAATGAGGCCCATTGCCCAGGTCCAAAACGACACAAGCCTTTTCTTGGTGCGACGCATAGTTTTCGCAAAATCGAATTTGTCCCACGTTTCGTAAAACACCCTCTCACAATAAAAAAATTGTGAAGCTCTCTTTTGAATACTTTGAGATTGAGAGTGGTTCAAAAGCGCCACACGAAAAGTCGTCGAATCCCACCATCGGCATTAGCCTCTTTTTAGCATATTTAGAGGCTTAAAACTAAAAACTTAGGCAAATACCTCTAACGGAGTGTATTCTGGCTGAAAAAGGGTGTAAAGAAAGGCGACGCAAAAAAAAAATGTTTTTTTTTGTTTTTTTTTATACAGCGTGTTGAATTTGAGCGAAAAGTGAAAACCCTCTCTGTTTCATAATTTATTTCTCAGTACTCTTACATGATAAAAACACAAACTTTGCTTAGTTCACAGTTGTTCGCGGAGGCATGTTTGGGGATTTTTACCAAAATTGCAGCGACGAATAATAAATAGCAGTTATAATGTCGTCTTACCTACTGTGCATATATATCACGCTAAAAAATATAGACGCTCTCTTTTTAAATACTTTGTGATTGAGAGTGATTCAAAATGCCACACAGACAATCGTCAAAACCTTAAAGTTCTTTCCCGCTTCTTTGAGATTTTTTTTTCTCAGGAACTAATCATGTCAGGACATTAAAATCAAAACGGATTGTTCTTCTTGGAACATGCTGCACAAAAATATAAAACTTTGAAGCAAAATAAAAAATACGACTGCCACTCGTTGCCTGAATCCAGATGAAACTGCCCATATACAGATATTACCGGGTGTTATTTTTTATTCGAAACAGATTTATTTAAAAAAAGCCGTGAGAAGTTACACTTATGCTGCTTGTGGAGGTGAGTTATACGGCCAGGGGGACATATTATAGGGGGCTAATCGTAACGATCAGTTGGCTAATTAACTAAAAATTCGATAATTAACTTTTTAATTAATGAAAATAGACACATGGTTCCAATTAGAAACTTGCTCAGCATCATCCAAAACCCCTAAATCAGTCATTTTTCAGAAAGACTGCGTGTTTATATGGCTTGGTGGACATTAGATCGGAATATAACGATCACTATCATCAGACTAATTAACTAAAATCCGTTAATTAACTTTTTAATTACTGTAATTAGGATATATGTTTATATTACGAACTTTGAGGCAAGTCATATGCCAAGACTGTTCCATTTTGTAGAATTCGCGTAACCAGCTTGTGTACCGCGATATTCGTGCACGAATTTGCACTTTTATCCGGCTAATGTCATGGGTTTGCCGAATTGAGTGGATAAAAAGTCGGATTAAGTAAAAAATTTTGGGGCAGATATCTTGGAACACAGGGACATTGAGAGTTCTACAAAATGGAGCAGTCTTGGCATATGACTGCCTCAAAGTTTGTAATATAAACATATATCCTAATTACAGTAATTAAAAAGTTAATTAACATTCCCATCTAATGTCCATGAAGCCATATAAACACGCAGTGAAAACCGCATTCATAAAACTCTTACCCCCTTAATTTAAAAATTTGGTGCAGTTAAAAAAAAAACACCCTGTATATATTTCTCTTTAGAATAGTTTGGAGGACCCATAATTTTTTCTTGTACGATTTGAGATGAAATCACCTGTATATAAAGGTTTCGGGTCGGAGGTGGTAATGAATCGGTTTTGTCAACAACTTTTGCATTTCAAATGAAAAAAAAAAAAACGCGTAATAACCGTGAGATGTAGCTTAAATCAATCATGGGCGTTCTCGAGCCTGAAATAATTTTTGCACAGACTTGGTATTTCGCTTTTGACATCGAGTTTGGGAACCAAGCGAGTCTTCACTAGGTTGGACTTTCTGTTCAGAATGAAGCGCACTTCTTAGACCTCTTGCATTCCAATAAGTCAGCATCCTCTCCGTTCACCCCTAAGCTGAGACTGCGGTGGAAGTCCTCGTTGGACGAGTCATGCGCATCTCTTTCGCCACGTCATCACGCTCCCGCCCATACCCACGCACAGAGAGCCGGGTCAGCTGATGAAAGGCAGGCGGCTGTGAGTGATCCGGCGGGCACGTAGCTCCCACTGCAGTCTCAGCTTAGGGGTGACACCTTTTTCTCCGGTCATTTTAAGACGTCACCTTGGAATGAACTGTTTTTACGTTATGATCTGATGGGCACAGAGAGTGGTGCAATGTACGCTTGCGAAGCTCGTGCCCACCACAGTGCCTTCAACGTTTTGAACCAACAGAACAATTGACCACCCCCTTAAAGCGCATAAAAAAAAATTGTGTTTTTGCATGGTGGTCAGTGATTCTTCAAAAATTGCAACAGAAACACATTGGCCCATGACTGTACCGCGATACAAGGAATGCACAGGAAATGTATTCCATCCGGAGTGAGAATCCTGGTAATAAACCCCAGCGTATAAATCAATGTCCAAATGTTGTGGGTTTCGTCGCGCTCCAGATCAATTCCAAAATATATAACAATAAAAAAAAATGATGACAGTGAAAGGGAAATCGCGTTCATTTTTATCAAAATGTTCAATAT
>JAZHYW010057269.1:0-24036 GCA_037355805.1 Ixodes ricinus | reverse complement strand
AATTTTCGCAGAAACTACAGATCGCATTTCATAATAGACCCTTTTCAAGAGTACGCGCCATCTATACTTGGTTTCCAGTCAGACGCTGCCGCCGCTACGGCCTGGTGGAGCCAGTCAATCAGTTCAGTCTCAAAAGCGCACCATCATTTGTGTTCGTCATGTTTCTGCTACGTGTTCTATCATCGATGATCCTATAATAAACAGAAAACGCCGAGTCACTCGCTCTTTTGATGCTGCCTGAGTGATTGGATACGAGCATTGCGTCACAGCTCACAAAGGAGCTCGCGCATTCGAGCACGAGATTGCGTCCAATAATTGCGGCCTCGGGCCGTTTCAACGTTGTAAAAAGTCCTCAAAAGATGGCGCCACCTGTAAAATCAAACTTGATTGCTCGGTGGTCATGTTCGTATGATCTTGTTGTCATCTTTAGAGTGTTGGGTATTGTCAGTCGCCTTCTGTTTTGTGTTTCGCGACCCATTTTATTTTTATGTTTCGTTCAGTAGCGTTATTTTGTCAGGACTAGATTTAGCATCAGTTGTTCGGAACAATCTCAGAGCCGCTGCTGCGGCGACGTTCGAACGAGTCCAAAAGAGATTCGCGAGAGCATTTCACGCTAATCAACAAGTTGTTTCAGCCCTACTCTTATCAAATGTACTTATTTTGGGGGATTTGACCGAGTTAAAATCTACGAGAGAGTGCTGACCTAATATTATGATCCGAGTGCTTACGTGCGTATTGTGACTGCTCAATTATCATATCTCACATCCAGATTGATGTTCCTGGGAGGCATTTTCGCTGCAATCGCACATTCGCCATTAATCTCATGTACTGTTCGTCCCCGCTAGTTCGTATTCAGAACGTGTTTAATCATCTTTTCACGTCGTTTGCTGACATTTTCAATGATCATATCCCATCGTTCAAAAGTCTACTCGATGTGTTTGCGTTTGTTTCGCAAACAGCGTCAAATTGCGCCAGTGCACGAGGCCCGTGTCTCGAGCGGCCCCTGAAAGCAAACGGCGGCGCGGCACTGAAATGAGCGGCACCTTGGAAGCGAATGACGGCGCAGCACCCGCTCGTGGCACGTGTCGTTTGCGTTTCCACAACAATGGGCAGCGGTACTTGTAAGCGTGAATTTTTCGAGGCGACTTTAGTCGTACAAAAGAAGCATTCCACGCTTGCTATAGACCTTTCCAAAAAAGAGCGTGTGGTCGGTGCCATCTTGACTGTTCGTGCGTATGGCGCGTGCTTTCCTCGCTTTCCGAAGCGACGAACATGAACGTGCGGAGCTGTGAAGACCGCACGTGGACTGTGTTTTGTAAACATTAAAAAAGTCTATAGTGGGTTTTTGGAGGAAGGTTTTTTGGATGTTTTTTTTTCCGACCACTACCGTAATAGGTTTATGGCTGCTGGTAGGCGCAATAAATAAATAAATAGTTACTTCCGCGCCAATTATACGAGTCGGCCATTCTTTGGGCACGCACACTAAGCATGCTTTGGACTTGAAGGTTGTGTGAGCGTTCTGAAAGGACTCGGATTCAACCACACGCTTCGTATCCAAGAAAGGACCAACGAAAGAGCCAAAGTTTCGGCGACTTTTACTCAAAATTTATTTTCTGTTGACTGGGAACGTAATTAACTGTCCTCAAGGGCTTCATCGAGAACCCTAATATTGTTTTCTTTTTCTATCGGTAGCGGGACGATTTTCCCATATTCAGATCACGTTTTACCTGGAGGTTGAGGAATGCCTGAATTAAACTTTTTTTTTTCTTGAATAAGCATCGATAAAAATAAGTGTTTTTATCTGACACCAAGCTTTGACACCGAAAAATGCCGAACCTGTGGGTAAACATAAACCCCGAAAACACACTCCCGAGTTAGAAGAAAAATAAACCCCGCAAATACGGAACCTTAGTCATACATATATGATAGCTGCTGCGCAGATGGAAGACGATACACGCAATTTTATCTGTCGTCCGCCTACGATACGCGCCGTTGGAAACTACATCCCTTCTGCGATTGAGAGTGAGCAGAGGAGTAAGGAAAATTCAGCGAGAACAATGGACTGCGAGCTTTCAAGGTCTCCATTCTTTTATTTATTTCATGAGCGTCTAATCCGAAAAGCCGCGTTTCGTTCTACAATGCGAACACCTAATGAACTCTTTGCTAGCAAACACAAAAGATGGTACAGCGATGTCTCGTTAATATAAATACCCCTTTCCCTATTGTCTATGATGTGAGTTGTTCATGATAACGAGACAAAAATGCATGTTTTTATTCAATTCGTCCACGAAAATGGTGCCCAAATAGCGAAGTCTTCATATTTAGTATTATTTACATATCTTAACGAGACATGATTGTACTACCTGGTTGTGCCTAAGCTGTACTGGCTGCTGTTTTAAAAGCCCGTTGGTTTACATTTTTCATTTAGCAATATTGATATACTTCAACGCAAGTAAAGTAAATGTGCTTAGAACTTACAAACATGGGTCAGCATGGCCCTGATCATCATCATAAGCCGGGGACTTGAAGATCCTTTTGTAGGTCATGATGACTTTGAAGGATGAATTATAAGCCTACACACACTGCGTGCACAGTGTGTGCAGTGATATGAACAAAGCGTACAAGCGCGGTATCCTTAACGCTGCACAGGACACTCGAGAAGAGCGCGCTGCTTTCGTCGCGTAGACACCTCTTCGCAAACCGGAGTGAGGTACCACTCGGTACATTTTTTTAGGTATTTAGTTTATTCACGGCCACCGTAAACATCCGATGCACGCGCCTTCGATTTGAGTGTTTTTACGCCGCTCCTGCATCGGAGTGTTTCTCAGGTGGCAACAAAATGGCTGCATATTCTCATGGATCGCGGTCAGCTGTGGAAGCCCCGGCGAAGAAGACCAGTTTGCTGGGGTTTGAATCAACTGCCATGCACAGTATTGCATATATTCATCTTCGCTGCTGTGCGATCGACAGAAACGTGGATATGTACGTAGCCTTGCTCAGCTGCGACGTCGACAACAGGCGGAAATGAAAGGGACAGATATAAAGACGGGACTCTAAAGGCGCACGCACCGTAATAAAAGCGCGCGCACCTAGTATTTCCTCGACACAGTGTTGCCAGCTCATTCACCGCGACCTTCCTTTCGCACACAGCCGCGGGCGCGCTTCCCTACGTATGTTTGCACGGCAGGTTGATGGCCCGTTGATCTTACTGTAGGGCAGTTGAGCCGGGAGTGAACGAGTCGAACTCAGACACTGCCCGGGGATCAACTCAAATCCCCGTCTCTTTTGCTTACGAGCAAACAGCAAAGTGTCGTTGAAGGCACACAGAGGGCACGGCGATCATCACTCTTCGAACGACCGTGGCCTAGAAACCGCGGGGGATCTGTTTTGGGAAATTCTCTTGGGCGGCTTGTGGTCTTGTAGGCAGTAGATGATGCCGTCGCGCGTTCTCGAGGACGACAGCACGCAGTGGCTTCGCGTAGAGCCGTTGAGGCTCACAGTCGACGCAGCCATCCATATTTTCTTTCCAACCTGCCGTCGTACATTGGTGTACGGGGAGTCGAGAAGCCGCGCAACGGAAACGGGCCTCCTCGTGATCTTAGGTCTACTAGGTTTGCTCTGCGAGATGGAAGCGTATCGGGGCGCGGAGACGAGGAATGAAAAGATAGCAAACAGCGGATGTAGACGCACGGCGACGTCGAGCTTTCAGAGTCCATTAAGGTCTTGCGTCTTGACGTCGTTGTGCGCATGCGTGCGCGAAAGAACGGCGGAAGGCCAGGGTGGGGAAGGTCTCCTTTCTTGAGTTCCCTTCTATGACAATACAGAGCGGTGCTGCTCTTTGGGGGAAAATGTCGGCGGGACTGGCAACAACGAGGCGGAAAGAACGCGTCGTTGCTGGCTTCCGCTGCCTAAGTAATTGGGTGGGGTTCGCGGGAGAGCGAATACGGGACCGTTTTGGGACTGCGCTGTTCAGGGACTTTATAGAAACCGCTGCAGGAGACCTCGCTCGCGAATTTGATCCCAAGGCTCCAAGCATAGTTGTTTTTGGCTTTGACTCGCTATCGTCGAATGTCTGGGCCGGCTTGCTAGAACCAGCGTCTCAGCTGCGACTGGGTGAAAGAAAGCACTGCAAAGGCTGGGGCGCGCGAGCATCTTGAGACGCAACTTGAGTCCTGCTCAGCTCGTGCGCTGGCTTTGGCAGTGCTTTCTTTCACCCAGTCTCAGCTGAGACGCTGGTTCTAGCAAGCCGGCCCTGGGAGCGGTTTTCACCAGCGGGAGCTCGCTATTTTTAATCGAGCGCGAGAAGCAAGTATATGCTTGCGAGCATCCACGACTCGTCCACTATACTCTGTTTCACCTTGTGTTGTACCGCATGCAGGAAAGGCTACAAGCGCGAGCTCCATGCTCTATGGCACACCTCGGCGGCACAAGCCTTCGTGCACCAAAGGCAGCTGCCAACGCTATGAGCTCGCGCTTCTAGCCTTCGCGGCGGTACAACATAAGGTGAAACGAGTATATAAGTTGTTCACCTGTGAAGATAATGCAAAACAGCTGCTACTTTTTCGGTCCCCTCTCAGAGGTACGTCTTTCGTTGGTTTGTAACGCTGATCTCCACTTCAAAAACTTGCAGTTTAAAAATAATACCCGATCGGTCCGATAATAAACTACTCCCGTCAAGTCTTCTATGACAAAGTCCGTACGACAGGTCGGTTTCATGCGATAAAGATGGAGGCTGAGACTGTCTTTCAATAAGACAGAATGTATTTTAGTTTTAAGAGATATCAGTCTATATAAAAGACACGGCAGCCATCTGGGCAAGCATCGAACGTCTCAATCAGTGCGGACCGAAAGGGGTGAACGACATTGGGCATCCTAACTCCGAGATTGCCTCCTCCGCTCGCCCCTTGACCTACTTTAGGACCTCTTTGTGGCTTCTTTTTGGCGGACTCAAAAACTGTCGCCCATATGGACATTCCCCGACGGCTGCAGCAGCAGGAATCTCCGGAAAGATCAGCCCCATATGCTCTATCCCGCGACAAACCTGGACCCCTGTCCTGCTTCTAACGTCGCGCGTTCCCTATCGAACGCTTTAAGGCCTTCCGCGTTCCATTGAGTCCCTTCTGTGGTTCATATTGACTTTCTTTTAACCCCGCAGAGCTCTAAATTAACTCCGGCTTTTGGCCAAGACCACCTGCGTGAAGGTATCGGTTACAGGCTTAGTGCGCTGTTTGCGCTCGCTTCCGAATGTTCCCCCGTGGACCGGCAGGGAGGGACGCCTCTTCCAACGGACTGCTTGCGGAGGGATAGGGTGGACGCGGGTGAGGGGCTGCCCGCCGGGTCCTGTTTACGGCCAGGCCTTTCCGACCGCGTGTACTATGGGGATGACCCGTGCTCCTCTCTGCGAGAGTGCAGTGACCGGTGGATCCCCGAAGAGGAGGGCCCCGAAAAGACCAACAACATCCGATACCCAAAACAGAGGCATTCAGGTCATCCGAGCAGCGTCTTGACCCCAACAAAGGAAGGAGCGGTCCCACCCACCCTGTGCGAGCAGAGCGGAGCAGAAAACGTCGGTCTACGAGAACCGTGGATGGGCCATCCATGGTTCTTTTTTTTTCTTGTTGTTGGTTGTTTAGAATATGCGGAAAATATGATATGACTCGCTCGGGGAGGATGATGGACGTTGTGTGCGTTTCATAGATACCCCTTTGGTGCCCGCCACACATTCGTGCGTGGGTGGGGGAGGTGGCGGGAAGACGGGGCCCCTCGCTTCTGTTGAGGGGAGCAAAATTCCTGACAATGGCTCGCTTCAGTCTAAGCTGCTATTGGACATGGACCATCGAAGTGATCTTTCTTCTTTTATTTTTGCTTGCGTCGAAGGCCTCTGTGTATATGGCCGAGGTTTTAAGGCAGTGTAGCGGGCGTGGAAAGAGCAACCGTGAAACACGTTTTCTTGGCAGGAAACGGGAGCCTTCGGTTTTTTGTCGCCCGTCCCGGCGGTACGACGCGAGACGTGAATGGGCGTCTGTGCTCGCGACAGTGGCTATGTCAGTCAGAACGCAGCCCGCCGTTCCCGCCGAGAAGACAGGACGGTCCCACAATGGGACGTCGTCCGACGCCTGACGGGGGATCTCGGAGACGCGGTCGCCGGGCTGTCCTCGTGGAACCTGACTTGGGAGTGCGCCCGCGGCCGCTGCTCGGATTTTCCTGCTAGGCAATGCTAACAAACAATCCTGATAAAATCCGTTTGTTTTTTATTGGTCTTTTTATAATCTATATTTTTTCATGTTGGAAAAAAGCATCTTTTTTGTGGCTCATCTGGTTTTTATGTGATTGTTCGATGCAAGGATGCTTGAAAAAGAAAGAAAGAAGAAAGCTATCGACGTGTTTTGTTTTACTATCTTTTTTATATGTGAAACGCTCTCACCACTACTACGAGTTTGGTGAATAGTGCTAATTTGGGTAATTAACTTGACGTTCAAATTTTCTGCCTGCCAATACCGATGTCGTCATTGAGATAACCGTGTCGCGCTTTGTGCGTGACGGTGTTACAAGTAGTTGTAATTCGGTACTTGTTTCGGTAACGAAGGAAGGACTTTATTTCGTTCTGCGGACAGGACCGAGGGACATATTTCTAGTCATTTCTGGCTACTTTTCTACCGAATAAAGAGTTTTTACCGAATAAGGAGTGTCGGTATTTTGTCGCTTTTTTTTCCTGAAGAAAGCGGGATTGAAGAAGTTTTCTGTGTTACTAAAAGTTTAAACAACGTTCGAGGGACAAAAACGCCTCTCCGAGCGGTCCGTGCTTCCTTGGACTGCCACTTGTAATACACGCGATAAGTGCAATACGCATAAGCTATGTTTTTTTTTTATTGGTTGATTTTTTTTTAGGGTGAGGAACTCTTTGAATGCTTGATATATACGGCACATGCGTGTGTGTGAGGGTGATGGCAAAGGGGGAGGGTTGTCCAATGGCAGTCATACTGTATCCTAGAGAAAAACGACGGGTTTGCCCCTTATCAATCCCAACTCAGGGACGTCTATTTTGAGACAGTTGGGTTAATGTCAGTGCTTCTGGCCTGCTAGAAGGAGCCAACTTTGTATCGGACAAGAAGCATGACCAGCATCCCTAATGGCAGCAGTATATGATATATCTGATGTTTATTTGTGCCACGTCACTATAAGTGAATGCATGTGGTTGCCAGAGTGTTATACGATACACACTTCGCTATCTTCTGTTTTCACTTGCATTGTTGCGACGCAGTTTGCTTTAGACTTCAATAGCTCGCCGTCTGATAAAACTATGGAAAGAAAAGCATACTTACTGCATCACTCGCACACGTGGTTTGACCAACAAAGACTGCGGCAAGGTACGCCGCTGTCGGGTGCTAGGTAGAGGTCCGCGGATGGGCTGCACCTGGCCGGATATTGGATGTAAAAAACCGACACTCAGATCTTCGTTCCCGGCTGTCAAAGAGGTTTTGCGCATTATCCGTCGGCCACAAACACGAATAACAGATTTATCAAATTTGTTACCGAACATAAGTTGACTGGTGACGCACTGCTGGAGTCAGATGTGCTATCCGTATTCGGTCGTAAGATGCCGGCATTGTTTGAAACCGGGCAGACAACAATAAAATGACAAAAACGTTTAAAAATATCCTTATTTATTTATTTATTTATTTTTATGTATTTATTTATTTATTTATTTACTTATTTACTTATTTATCACATTTTGTAGCACCAGTGACGCTTATGGCTCTCGCTAGGCTTGTTTGCCTGCAAATTGTTGTGTGTAGGTTTATACAGCGTGAAGTTAGTCTGCCTCAGTGGGCGTCTGGCGTCTCAGCTGTAGATTAGCAATTTAGCCAGTGCGGTACAACCGCTAGCCTGGGGTCTTTAACGTGCACCACGCAGTAGTGATACACGACCGCATGGCGGTATACGATGCTCATCCAGATCGAAACTGGCAGAGGGCGGGGATTGAACCCAGGATCTCTGGGTTTCTGCAGCGCGAGCTTCCGCTCCGTGTGCTCCGAGCTGCTGAGTGTGCGCTAGCGCACTCGGCCACCGATCCCCTTGTTTGCTTGTGTTCCACTAAACATTATGAAGTTGGAAAAATTTAACCTCGAGTTTCGTTTCGTGGTTCGAACAACTTATCAGTTCGCGTCGTCTTTATGATTACACATGTGGCATTCGAATAAAGTATTCACTTTGTGTCCATATGTTTGCATATATATAATATCTTATAACTGCAGAAAAACAGGTCCTATAAAGATGCCATCTAGTAGCCGCTGCGCGAGCTATCCGAAGCCGCAATATTTTAATCGCGCACTGTTCAGCACGCATTCGACCCGACCTGGGCACTAATATGTAAGTGTTCGGCATGGATTTTAGTTCAATTATTGCGTTGGTGCGCGCACGGCCTCGGGCTTGTATCCATTCACGCGCTACGTATACTGGAAGCTATGACTGAAATATAGCGACAGCCCACGTTGCTCAATATTGGTGCGTTTATTACAAACATAATTCAGGCTGTCTGTTTTGTGAGCGTATTAATCTTTTTTTAAGCTTAGGAACCCAAAATACGTGTTGATCGGTGTCCGCAGTCGCCTTCACGCGGTGAATATCGAGCCGCGGGTGGCAGTCTCGAGCTCACCCGGGCTCCAACTCCACCTCGCCCCAGTCTCGGGTCACACCCCTCGCCGTCGTCGTCGTCCATCCGTCGCGGCCACCGGGGCCCACCCTGCATCCCGACCGCAAACCGACGTCTCCATTGTCCGCGTAGGCGGACCGCGCGGCAAGACGCGCGAGGTCGGAAAGGTCCCCTACAAAAAAAGAGCAACGTACGACTCGGTCGCCGGACTGCCACCGGCCCGAACCGCGCGCACAATGCGTGCCCGACCCCGTGGACCTCCGTACTGCACACCGCCGTAAACTGGGGCCATTTCTACCGCCTCAATATAGCGCCACAACTTTCGCTGGCTGACCGCAGTTGACCAGTCGCTTCTTTTTCTATGGCCTCGAGAACTAACTCGACGCTCCTCTTTTTCTTCATCTTTTTCTCCTCTTGGCGTTATTTTTCGAACATTTTCTTTCGCCGGGCCGCCGTTTTGTGAATAATGTGAAAGATTGTTGCAGTCAGAACTATTGCTTTCCTGTTCTCTTTTTTTTTCTTTTCCTGCTGGCCGGGTGTAAATTTAAGTGCTCCTCCTTTTCTTGGCAGCGCTGGCACCGGCACGGCGAACAATGTGCGGCGGGCTCGGGCAATAAGGGTGGCCGGCGGAGCTCCCCGCGTAAAAATCGGACGATTAGCCGCGTTTCATCTCGCCACTGCCCCGCGGCGCGGACGGGCAACCGCCTGTTTATGGTCCGCGGTGGGGGCTTTCTTCGCCGCTTCCTGCTTTTTGCCGCCTTCTACCTTCCTTTATCGTTGGGTGGTGAAAAAGCGAGCAAATTAGGGTGGGTCGGCGTGTGGGCAAGAAGCGGCGGGGAAGGAACGCTGGCCGCAGCTCTTGGTACAATGCGCCAGGGAGTACCGGAAGCACGGGTCGAAATAGGGGTCATTAGAATCAGATCTACTGTTGTCACATTTTCGAGAGCACTATCTTTTTGCTCACATGTCTAAACAACCTAAGATGCACGCAAAAAAGAAAAAAAAAAGGAACAGCTACAGTTACTACAATTGAGGTAATTTTGACGCTGGTTATACGGCGTGAGATCGGTCTGATCTTGAGATATTGCGACTCTAGTTCAATGTGTAAATCAACAATTTAAGCAGTGTGGCACGACTATTCACCTGAAGCCTTTGAGCGCATCACGCAGTAATAATACACGAACGTACGCTGGTGGTATGTCGAATAACGACTGACCGAATAATTCGATTGGCCTTTCAAATTCCGTGTATTCGAGCTTTAGAATTTTTTTCGGCCCATTGAATATGTAGATAAAATCGAGCTTCATTTAAGAACACTTTCCATATATGGTGACAATCCTAACAGGCCTCTGCTGGACTGAAATAAAGCCTGCATGGAAAGCCTTGGCATGACTAAACATTTAGATAAAAAATGTCTGGTTTCTTACATTCTTCCCACCTGCCGCCGGATCTGTGCACTTCAAGTCTATGTCCGGCTGTTGCGTCCGTACAAATAATTACTCAGCTTGCATAGCGAGGGTAATCTCGTCGCTCCCCGAGGCGTCTGAGTGAGGTGTCGCGGCTGGGTGGCGCAAGAGTTAAGGCCGGCGGTGCGTCCATTCAGCACGCTGAGTATCCAAGCGTGAATGCATGCCGCGTGTGTCCAGCTAGACCATCGACACCGCTCCCTGTTTCCCCTCCTTGTTAAAGGGGCCAATAAAACGTATTCTCATCTGATCCAAGCGTGGATGGGTGGACACTTCTCAGCCACATTTCAAGTTTGTCGTTGCCATGTGTGGTCATTAACGCCATTTTTATTCCCGCTAAGTGCCAAATGCTCTTCACTCCGGGTGCATTGCGGGGGAATTAGCGCATATCGTTCGTTGTTTAATCGAGTTTTTTTTTTTACTTTGTGCACAATATTAATTTTGATATACCGATATTTTATTTGATATTGAATGAGTTTTCTCAAGAGGTGGTGATATGACCCTTCCAATGAATAAAAACGTTTGAACAGCATTCGATTCGACATTGGCAATTTTGGCTAATGCTCGGCACTATTCGATTCAAATTCGATCCGACCTCAAATTTTACTATTCACGCACCTCTACTAAAAAGCTTCGCTAAAGTATCTGAAAGGTACTTTTTCTTAAACCCCTGAATCGGCTTGACGTTGATAATCCTCATGGAAGTGTGATCGTGTGTATATGGGAGTGGGAGTGACATTATCAAGCACATCCTGTATATTAGTATTTACCTTTTTTATGAATTCATTACATATCTCTTGCCAACTAAAGTTCGAACGTTTTCTATTTCAAAACCCATACATTTATTCAGCTAAGAATTCTGTCTGTCCGTTTTCTTTCATTTAGTTCCCTCAGTCGAAGGCCGTGAAATCGTTACTTTATTATAGAAAGAAAAAAAAAACATTAGGTGTTATATGTAACGCGTTACACATATACTCGTTTGCACCTCAAGAAAAAAGGACGTTTTGCTCAATGTTCATACGCCGCGCGAAGTAGTTCTTACAAGATTTGGTTGTCGGAGGCAGAAGCGATGCTTTTGGCGCTTGAAACGTGTACGTCTTGATAAGGTAACAGATATCTAATCTACAATGCACCAACATATATCTCAATTCTCAGCATAAAGAGGAAAATTAGTAATGCTCCGCGAGAAACCGTACTTTTTTCACTACGGTTTTTGAGGTGAAAACGAGTATAGTCCCTCCTCTGAAACTGCGAGAGCCTCTAGACATTCGTATTCCCGCCTTTTTCCTGTCCCAGGCCGCGTTTCCCGAGGACAACGCACAAATGTGTTTCCTTGGGAGGCTAGTTGACCTCAGCCCGCGGCACACTGAATGGCTAGCCGAACCACTTGACAGTTGGCACACTATCTCGCTCTCGGAAGCGCTTCCAGAAGGAGCGAACGATTCCCAGAAACGACGACCATTCATCCGCTCTCCCTCACCGCGTTAAAGGTAGAAAATTAACCCCTTTCACGCCTTACACGCATGTCAGCGGAAAATCGTGCGCTGTGTTCCAGGACACGGCCCCGAAAGAAGGCTCAAAGGAAAGGGAGGGTTGTCGACACCCTGTTCCTCTGAGACACGGCGGTCTCGAGGGGCACACAAGAACGGCGAACCTCATGAAACGGCGAGGGGTCGCTTTGTTCCCGTTCACCGACGGCCCTTTCGCCGCCGGGACAAGTTTGATTGGCGATGAATGGGCGAGACTGACGGGGGATCGCTCTGAAAAGGCGGGGCAACCGGCGCCGTTCCAGTTGTGTCGTCTTCGTACTGCTCGTCTCCACTGTTCGGGCGATACCACCTAGAAGACAAGGCCTCCACCTTTCCCCGCCAAACGTCATCACAAGTGGACTCAGGCAGCCCCGCCTAGCCTGCGTCAGCATGGCCGCCAGCGCGTCTCGTAGCGTCTCGCAACAAACGCGACGCTAGCCCGCGGCGACGCCAAGGCGGACGCGTGTCTGCCGCTTGGGGCGGCTCGAGGATCCACTCACGATGACGTGCGGCGCAGGCCTTGTCATCTTGGATCGGGTCGCGGCTCAAAGAGGGTTGCCCGTCTCTGCGGCACGACAGCGCGAGTGGGAACGGCGTCTCGATTTAGTTGGGAACGGGACGCCAACGGCTGTCGACGGGGGCGCCATTTCGCGCTACTTATTGTCTCTTGACTTCTGACGGCGACTGACCGAGGGGCTGCGGTCGAAGGCGAGGTCGGACAAATGTCCCCTTCTGAGTACGACAGCGTCTGGTACACAAAAGGCCGACCAGGACGGCCTGTGCCGGTGTCAGGACCGGGATTTGATTTTTATACGGTACAAACGTTTTGGCGGGGTCGATCCCGCGGGAGTAAAAAGTCCGAAAATATCTCCTTAAAATGAATGTAGGAATTTTGGCTTGTTTATTCGTGACATTGAATGAAAACTAAAGTACCACCAAAACAATATCGAAATAGTAGAAAAAAATGATACAACAAGTGTTCACAGTTGAGATATATATACTGCATCTCATGAGTTGCGTGCAGCAGAGGGAAAAACACAGGCGCGAGGGCCTGGGTTTGTTTGCTTTCGTTTCACGAGCACTCGCGAAAAGAAAGCACATCTAAAAGCTACGTGCCCACGCCAATGCCTTTTCCTTTGCTGCACACAACTCCTGAGAAAGAGTCTAGTCAGCATTTCTATCGTAAAACTGCGCTTTGTCTTTGCTTCCTTTTTGGTGAAGACTGTATTCTAGGCTGTCCACGCTTTTTTCTGTGCTACGATCCTAGACCGCTGGCCAACAGCAAGACACAGCCATCTTTCAAGAAGCACGTGAGAGAAAGTTGTCGCGCCTGGAAGTATCCACGGAGGCACGCTTTAGGTTGTCTGGTTTGTCCACTGATATAGAGGGAAAACGATTTACGTATCTCCGTCATGCAGGTTGCTTTGGGCGGGTCACTATTATACTAGAAACTATAATTCAGACCGTTTCAAAGGAATAAACATTTTATTTTATTTCCTAAACAACTTTATCCTAAATAAACCTAAACTCATTTGTTAAAAAAAAAAAAGCGAATACAGGAAGATTGCTTAACTTTTTTGTCGTTCTGCTTTTTTGTGTTGGCGCGCACGTGTTGTTAGACTCGAATACCCCTCCGAAGCGGTCATGTAAAGGCTTACTGTGACAATTGAATGGGTTGCATTCTCAGTAACCGAAACAAATAGCCGCGCTTCAAATGCAACAACCCAAGAAATGAAGCACTTTCGAATGACAAAGGGAAACGCCCGTGTGAAAAAAAAGAAAAAGCGTCCACCTTTTTTTTTATGTGACAATGGACCTTTTCCAGATACCGACGGCACCAGGTGGTGGCTGCACGAACTAAAAATCGCGGAAGTGACCTACCCGGCCACCAATCGATGAATGGGAGCTACGCTACCAGCTTCTTCGCTCTCTGAGCTGCGACGCGTGCCCGACGCGACTTTAAAGAAGGGAAAGATAAACACGACCCAAACGTCGTGTTTTCTTTCCGTCCACTTTCTTCTTTTTTTGTGTGTAACACAATTATATATATGCTGCAATTGCGTGTTCTACTCGCTGATCCACAGCCTCCTTCCGGATTTCCTCGATTTTCCGTGCCGACTTCCGCTGCTTGGTATCGGGCGCTCGAGCGTGCGCAGAAGGTCCATTGGAGCATGATACTGAGGGTCCTTCTTACTGGTTGAACTGAAATGATTGGTGTTTCGTGTGCATCCCGGAGAAGTACACAGTCAGATGTTTCTGAGGGTGTGATCCTTGATTCCATAGAGGCAGGAATAAGACGAGGCGTCATACCGGCTCAAGTCAGCCACACGAGAAAATCTTAAGTGAAGCCGGAAGTGGAGGTCCCGGTCGAGGGGAACGCCCCAAGGGTGCCCAAGTCCTTCCGATAGTGTATTTTGGTTTTGGTGACCGTTGGGGCTGTGTCCCTCCAAACCGGAAGCCTCCCACGGCTTCACTTCTGGTGGCGTCATGTCGCCTCCGGAAGCTTTCTACCTCCATGTTTGATTGGGTCCCCATGGTACGATTCAAGGCACCGTGTGGTTCACGGTGATTCTTCGTTGCTATCATTTGGGTTGCTCCAACAAAACCTTTCACAGGTTTCGTTGTATCTAGTCATATTTTGTAGCGAAGTGTCGACACTAGTTACTTTTCAAGAAAAGGAATGAGTAACGCATTTCGGTTACTTACTGATGGAGTAACTAGTAATGGTATTTAATCGACTACTGAAGGGGAACGTGTACAACCGCAAGTACCCAACCTAGTTCTCAGCCCAGCTTGCTCCTGCGATCTTCAAGGCCAAAAAACGCTAGAGAAACAATATAAATATGCTTAAAAGGTTCGTCGTTTGGGCCACAGTTATCCTCGAATGATTTCTTTAAAATGCGAATAATTATTAATGATGACAAAATGTTGGAAGGCGGCTACTATTTCAGAAAAACGATACATTCAGTGTAATAAGAAGGTGACGCGTTACTCTCCAGCTGACGTAACGCGTTCCTCTTAAATCTTAGTAACGAATAACGTACTTATTTACTTTTGAGGGAGTAACGCGTAACGTTAATTAGGATGTCTTTATTTCTGTAACGTCTGCGTATGTCTGTTCCAAAGCAGCCTTACATCGACTCCTTGGCTCGACGTGCGCGTAATCACGGCGCCGACGACCTCTTGCGAAACGCTGTCGTTGTTCCACCCTCGTCCCATTGTCTGGAACTCGCAGCTCGCTATGCCTTTGCGCAGAAGACGCGCACACTGCGCGAGGTGTACTTCCCTCGACCGTGGCCTTCCTACCGCCTCTTCCATTCATCCGCATTATGGTATACGAGCGTACAGGCACGCACACCGGTCCAGGTAGACGAAACCGGCGCCACGATCGTAAATTTCTCCGGTTCACAAAGAGTATAGAGGAACACGGTCGTACGTTTTCTCCCAGCTCCGTCCATTCTGTGCGTTACGCGTTGCTTGGGGACCCTCCCTGTTTTCATTCGACTCCGAACGCAGCTGACTTATGTCCCAGCGCTTGATTTCGCTACCTCCCGCCGAGGGCGAGGGGGCGCGCTGGCTTTTTAATCGGGCCCCGGATGCTGAACTGAGGCTCTTCGTTGCCGAGTCGCCGTGCACGCTGCACGAGTTATATACGTACTCCCCGACGCCCATTACGAAGGCACGAACACGGTCGTTTCCCCGGTGGTCCTTTCGCTGCGGAAGGGGAGGGAGTCGGGCTGCCTTAGGCTGTCTTCCTCCACAATGGTCGCAACTCGGCGCTGTTTCGTTTATTTTGTCCCCGAGAAGGCACGAAGTAAGCGAGAACTTGGCGGACTACCGGGCGTGCACTGGGATCTTACAATGCAGTTTGTCTCGTTTTTTTACGGCTGCGTGGTTCCTATCTCGATCGTCGGGGAGAAATTGAGACGTTTGGCCATTATCGGGGCGGGGAATAATGTTTTGGGAAGGAACCCGAATATTTGTTCGTGGCTGCGAACTTCTCTCGGGATTCCTCGGCGAGAGCAGAGTCCGTTCTTTTGATGTCCCGGTTCTTTTCGGACACCGACGCGAATGGATTTATGTGTCCGCGCGGCGGGAGGCGACACAATGCTCGAATGCTTCCGGGGAGTTGTGTTTCGTCCGGGAGGGAAGTCGCTCGGTTTTATTGGAGGGCTCATCTCCGTCGAAAGCCTGGCGTCGATATTTTGCCACGGTGGCCTTCGCAGACCTCACCTGTAGCTAGATCTGCAGGCTTCGGATTCGAGATAGGAATACTCGTGAGAGTTCCTACTTGCCTGAGAGGTAGTTCCAATGGATCGTTCCCAAAAAGAAAAACCTACATAATCTTATAGAAATACCCAACATTTTTTTACAAATATATGCCACGTGAAGCAGCGTGCGAACTCATGTATAAATTTTAAAGGATAATAGTTTCTCGTGAATATTTTAAACAAAAAAAGAGGTAAAGAACGAAATAACAGTGACATCGCAGGTGACCTGGTGTAGCATTACCATTTCTTTAAATTACCCGAAACCGGGGCGAGAAAACTAAGAAGCATCAAAACGTGGAAGAGAAAGGCAAAGTGTCTTCCTATCACTTTGCCTTTCTCTTCCACGTTTTGATTCTTCTTAGTTTTCTCGCTCCAGTCTCGGGTAATTTAAAGAAAACTTAAAGAACGTTTCGTTGAAAAAGGTCAATACATAATGTATTTCTGCGCATCTGGCAGTCAGGGCATAAAATGGCTTTGGTTAAAGAGATGGTGAACCGAAATTTGGATAACAGAAAACAATGCAGGAGCGGTAAGTGGGGCGCTACAATCCCTACAACACCAACTCATAAGGCTGATGTCTCGAATGGACGGCCGTATTTTTGGAAAAAGAGGTCGCGATTGAACAAAGCCGACGAGGCGCGTGACGTCAACATATCTCGTTTCCTCCTCTCCGCTTCGCCACCTCAAGGCGGCGAGGCGGAGAAGACGCCGAGACCGTTTCCTCTCCTTCTCGACTTTTCTCGGATAAACAAGATGTCAACATATCTGTCAAATGCGCCTCCTTTTTCTTTTTTTTTTTTTTAGAAAAATACGGTCATTTGTTTGAGATGTCGCTGAATGAGTGATGTTTTCGTGTTTGTAGCGTCCCGTTGCACGCTTCTGCCGCCGTGTTTTGTGGAATACATATTTCGGTTCAGCATCCCTTTAAGTTCACGTAAGCCCGATGGTGCGTGGGAGGACACATCATCGCTTCAAGGCAAATGTGTCTGCCCTTTGCCCAGTTCTCATTTGGGGCTATGCGTACCCAAGTGGTGCAGTCAGAAGAATACTATTAAACGTTCCTCGAATCAGATCTTTCACGATGTCTGGCTGCTTCGTATTTAATTTTTCGTGGAGCATTCGTGCCACCACTCAGTGTTACTGACGCAGGAAGTTCACCGACTGACGAGACCGATGAAAGTGTCTAGACCAAAAATTGAAGTCTCTGGTATAGCATATAAGCATAACGTAAGCACGTAAAAAAAAAAAAAAAAACAGCCAAGAAACGTTATGTTTAGTTTGATATTGTGGACTCCGCCTTTATTTTGAAAATATTTCATTGTATCGTCATTCGACAGACTCCTCACTCAGTAGATACGACTGACTGACCTTCCAAGCACCGAGTGGAACCGCAATCGAGCGTCCGTCGTCTGAGTTCTCAGAGGAGACAAGAATTGGGAATCTGTCGCTATTAAAATCATCAACGGTCTCAGTGGGGTTTTCTGCTTCCTCCCAGTAATAAACGAGGACCGGGCTATAATTTAACAAAAATGTATGCTTTCCAAAACCCGGGACAGTCAGCGCACAATGAAAACGAACAATAATCAAAAAAAGGACGGCATCGTTGACGGGCCAGGGAGGAAGAAGAGTTGCATATGCGTAGAGGAGGAAGTGGTGCAGAGGCCGGTGATCCTGGGTTCCGTACCAGTCTGTACGGCAGATTTTGGGATTCTCCAAGGAATCCATCACCACCCTTATCCCACGCTGGCCCTTGGCAACCGTCTCGGTACTGTTTTTGACCACGTCTCAAGACTTATACGCCATGCACTGCCGCGACGAGCAGACTTTACATCTGCAGGCCTTTCCCCGCCCAACTGGAGATGAGGCAAGCTAGTGTGATGACCATTAGTGCTCCGAACCTCTGGTTCCCTTCAGGACCGCTCCAATGTCAGCTGCACCAATGATCTGGGACAGAAACATTCGAAACATCAACCACTCACCCTCGCCCACAAGCTCCATTTAATCCAGCATCACGATTTTTTTTATTCATCTGTACAATACCATTTTACCGTCATGAGACGCGGCGTCGCAGGCCTTCATGGTATGGGCAACTTGTCTTTCTGCGGCGCCGCGGCTCTTTTGAGTTAAATAAATATCAATATCAATATCAGGATGGATAGACGCCACGCCGTTATGAAGCGGCTCGCAAAGGAGCCAGTGGTTTTGCGAAGAACGGTGCGAACTTTCTTTACACGTTTCCTTAGCTCTACCGATTGAAGAACCGAAGATCTTTCTAGAAAAGTGATAGAACAAGTAGAAGATATGAAGAGACAAATCACGCACATTAACTCGGTCATCGAACAGCTTTTGACTGACAAAGACATCGAAAATTACTTTAACGGTATCATTGAGTACAAAGATTGAGATCTAGGATTACGGGGATTTTGACGACGGTCACGATTAAAAATGGAACATGGCACTTACAGAAAACAGTGACCGAAGCAGTAGATGAACGATCACAAATTTCAGAAATAGCAGTAAGACATCACATTAGAAAATGTCAGTTCTTCACTCGGAAAAAAGAGTGCAACATCAAAAGAACTCAATTGCAAAACACACTGACACCAAAAGCGACGCTATTTGGAAACTATAATCTAACAAGTCTGGATATAACGATGATTCAAAGGCAGACGAACGCTGTTCAGAAACAATGATCGCAGTACACGGATTTATCCCGGATATCACCGAAAGAAGGTCGCGAGCACGACAACCCCGAGAGAATAAGGCCCGTCGGATCAAGTAATCAGCGTGAACTTGAAACGGAAAACAACAAACGGCCGGCCGGCATGCAATCTCATGAATATTTTAAAAGGATAAAGACCACACCAAACAAGATGGCACCACTCCAAAAAAGAAGTCGAGATCGGGCACCAACGAAGCTTACCAAAAAGACAACGTCAAGACACGGACTAGGCCATTGAACAAGAAGTAGAAGACGTCAGCGAAATAAACAAATTAACAGCCGAAACAAGACATATCAACCAAACAATACAAAGTCCAAAAACAAAACGCAAAGATAGAAAAAAACGATGTCAACGCACGACAAAGTATGGCGTGGAAGTACGACATGGAAGTACGGCGTAAGGCACACATTTGGCGCTATGTTTATATAAACTTAACAAACCTACATCACAAAAAAAATCAGCCGCATAAAAAAAAAAAGATTTGGAAGCATGATGAGTGAATCCGCGCAATCGTTTGAACCGGAAAAGAACAAACGTAAGAGAAGAAAATACGAAAGGCTATTCCACATTCAGAGATCACAAGGAGACACTGAAGCGGAGCTTTGAAACGGAGAAAGACAATAGATCTATAAAAGCAACAAAGCATTCGAGAGTCACCACGACCTGAGATTTTGAACAGATCTTATAGAACACCCCAAGGAAAAGACCTTCAGGTAAGCCAAGTAACGTGATTGCATGAACTTTACTCCGGGATACCCTGGGGCGGCACCTTGTTGAATGTTTAACAGTTGATAATGGAAAAAAAAGCGAGAAAGAGGAAGCCAATTTTGGTATTATAGATGTAAAGAAGACATTGACATCATCAATGGTGTCAGTCGGGTTTTCTGTTTCTTCCTAGCCATAAACGAGGACCCGGGAATATTTAAACAATTGGTGTTTCGAGTGTATTGCAGTGTATGTATACACGCAGGAGCTACTAAGAGTGTCGTCAACAATCTACAGAGAGGCCAATGTTTTCGATTCAGCTCTGCAACCACAGATAATTCCTAGGGGGCCCTAGCTCTAAGTGATAGAAAAAAGAGTGAGAGCCGTGGGCCGACACCTGCCGCGACGGGATCATCACCCTGGCCAAAAGCCTGAAGAGAAACGGACTTCATTCTGGGGTTGACGAAAAGAATGAGACCCGGAAAAACCCCTAACCCAATTTAGAGAGTAAATAAAACCGCACGTGCAGCGTACGTATTCATAGCACCGCAACAGAGCGACAGAGAAAGGGCACCGAGCCTTTTAAAAGAGCGTGCCACGCACGCGATTCGTGGCCATCCCCTTGGGCGATTTGTGCCCCTAACACTCGTAAAAATTTATTAGGCGACCCAATCGGGAGTGGCGGCCATAGCCCCGGAACGCTTTCAGACAATTAGGGATTTCAACCCCGAGCTCTCTTTCTCCCCACTGGCAGGACCGCGGTGTGGTGGGACGCGGGAGACTATGTCAATGGCCCCTCTCCGCTCATTCCCGATTTTAACCAAATCGGGATTAAATCGCGGTGCGTCATTCCGGTCCCGTTTTGTAGCTTGGGAGGTTTATCCCTCCGCTCGCGGATCCCCAATGAAATATAAAAGGAGGAAGGAAGGTTCAGGGTTCGCGGGCTGCCAACCCTTGTTCGGCCCACTGCGTGAACCAGTGTGAAAACTATGCGATTTATTAGAGCCAGTAGGGGATGAGCCACTCTACGCGTTACAACGCGCTCCGTGTGTAACTGCTGTCGCAGTGCTCAGTCACGTGGCATGAGGGCTGCGCCCGATTGAGAATTCGGTTGGTTCGTAACTTTTGCTGAGGTCCTCCGATAAATGTGAAACGTTGATGTCACCGCGGTGCTCGGCGGGCACGCAGGGACAGCAGCAGCGGGCGAGGCGCGCACGAGCCGGTGGCCGCGACACCGCGGGGAATTACGCAACAATAGCCGCTGATGCGGATCAAAAGACTGGGTCGGCCTTTCATGGCGTCCTTCCTTTGTCTCCATCCCCCTCCTTTTTCTCTCTCCCGATGTAGTTTGCTAGCTCGTAACAAGGACAGTGTAGCGAAGCTCCTGGGATGGGGAGTCCGGTCTTGCGAGTCTTTCAGCTGCTCTATGGACTTTATATCCTGCCTTCTCCCAAACTGACATGGAGTGATAACCACACTCAAGCTACATAGCCCAATAAGCCGTAAGCCTCGGACCACGTGACGACGGTCGAGGGATCATGATTGGTCGAGCCGGCACGTAGCCTTCACTTCGCTGTCAGCTTGTGGGGGAGTGCGCACTGCGCTACTTCGCAATCCATGATTGTTACAGACTGGGTTTTGCGGATGTGCAGGCCCAGCGCGGGACTTGTGGAAAGAACAAAAAGGGACGGGGGAGAGGGGGAGCTCGAAACCCGGCCTGAACCGGGGCTTGGGACGTCCCATCAATCTGCATCAAGCGGCGGCTTTAGGTCGGAAGGAGGCAGGGGTGCTTGTCGTGTTTTTCGCTCTTTGTCCGGCACCTGGCGATTTGGTGGCGTGGTCGCATTTCGGCTCACCACCGCAAATGTACTCACTGGTGGGCGAGCGGTCCTTCACGAGTTGTTAGGCCGCCAGCCCGGACGTGGTGTCGAGGGGCGGGGTGCTTGGCTCGTGGCAAAGACTAAAGTGGTTTGTCTGTTTGTGTGTGCTGCAGCTTCGGGAAGCTACACCAGGCTAGCCGTAGCTGAAAAATGTTTGACAAACGTTAAAAAATAAAATATTTTTAAAAACATCGTAGTTTGGCTTAATTATCCCTAGGGCAGGGTTGTATGCACTCACTTCGTGGCAATACGACGGGAAAAACGTGGTAGCGACTCAATTACAGTAATAATTGAAAACGAGCGTGTGGGTGAATAGATACGAATACTTAAAAGGATGAAAACATCGAAAGCAGGGACGGAAACAGGACTCTTTTGAAAAAAGTCTTGTTTCCGTCCCCGTCCTCGATGTTTTATCCTTTCAAGTATTTGTACTCAATTACATGCACGTAGCAAATACATAAATTGGACGGCTTATAATTTTAGAGTGCTCAAAATTATAGCTAATATGCAGACCCATGTCTTTGGCAGAGCCTCCATTTGCTTTCAACGCTTTCTGTTCTTTTAAGTTGAGTCATACTCGAAAACAAGATGGTTAGCGAAGATCGCTTGTGTCTTGGCCGCGTCATGGCTGGCGCTTCGCCACAGCCTGCCACTTCATCGAAATACGCTTAGCCAATGAACCAGGGGCAGATTTATGGGTAAGGCTTGGGGGTAGGGTTGTCTGCAGAAAGATCTTACGTCGTGATCAGTTGTGACGTCACGGACGAAGCGCTGCCAAGATCTGTTTTGTTGACCTAATATTTGCCATTTCACCAGAAACTAAACATTTCTTTCTGAAAAAAAAGACCGGTCTATATCCTTTCTTTCATAAAAGAAAAAAATTGCACTTGTGGGGTTTCAGGATGCTGTCGCTCCCCTATTCCTCTTCAATCCGCCTCTGCATTGAACGCCGGCACCAGTCACGGGAAGCAGGTATCTGCGTCATTCCCAGATTGGCTTCTCTGAGTTGTGAATGGCAATTTCTCTTAAACGTATTTTCTTTGAATTTGTCGCTTCTAAAATGCGGTGACGTTATTGTTTGGCTATTACAATGTTCGCATATGTAGTATGCATTTGTTCACAATTTATTACATATTTCATACTCTGCTCATTTTGCAGGTATATAAATTAACGAGATATACAAATTACCTTTACTCATTAAAAAAACACAGAAACACGCTTTTTCTTGCTTTTTTATTATATCTATTTACAATATACTGCATGTCATTTGCAGGCCGAAGCAGGTTGGAACAAGAGTGAACTGTAGACAATTTACAACCATTAACGTTCATGTCGCAAGGCAATAAACCACAGTATAAAGTAGTACAGTGACAGAAGCGATCAACAAATAGCTGGCGCCATAGCCACTGCGGAACCTGAATAATGATAAAATACAACACCACGGGATGACGCATGACTATTTTTAAATCGCTAACAAAACGAATTAAGTAAATGTGCTATAAAAATGACTTGTAAGCATTTGTGCGAGCGCAACCCATTTATAAATATAAAAAACAGGCATCGGCGAATTGTTCAACTGTAGCGCATTCAACTACCTCACTTGGTAAAATGTTCCAGTCATCTACTGTTCTTGGAAAAAGGAATATTTAAACACAATGAACGACGATCAAAAGGCTCGGATGTGGCGCGAATTGTTTGTTCTTCTTGCGAGTGTTTGAACGAAGGGGCAAGTATCATGTAAGGGTCGATACTGAAATGCCTGTTCAGAACACAAAACAAAAGCTTTAGACTAGATAGTTCACATGAGGAAAAGAATGACTCAGTATTTGACAATGACCACATTTGAGAAATAGAATCGGTTCTTTTGTATCTGTCGTATATATAACGTAAGCTGTGGTTTTGGGTACGTTAAATTTTAGAACAGTCAATTTGGAACACGGATCCCATACCTTAGTGGCGTATTCTAACACTGGCCTAATCAGAGTTTTGTATGCAATCAACCTTGTTGAGGCTGGTGCCAGTTTAAGTTTCCTTCTGATAAAGCAAAGTTTTCGAAAGGCAGATGAACATATATTATCCATGTGCATACTCCAGCTAAGGCTAAGTGTGAGCCTTGCACCCAAATACTTGACGTGGGAACTAGAGAGATATTAAAAACATAGTCATAAGTTAGGTGACTTTTCTTCTTAGTAAAGGTAATACAGGTAGCTTTTTTGGAGATTAAGTTCCATTTGCAACTTTTCCCACCAATCAAAACACCACAGAAAGAGCGTTATTGAGCGTAGCTTGATCATCAACATTTTCCACTTTGGTGTACAAAACGCAATCGTCGGCGAAAAGCCTGATTTTAATCCTTTGATCAATGTCCTTAACAATATCGTTTATATAGACAAGAAATAACAACGGGCCAAAAACTGATCCCTGGGGACTCCAGAAAAAAACATCCAAATAAGGAGAACGAGTACCGTCAATTTCAACATATTGCTCTATGTTGCTTAAGTAAGACATTATTCAGAGTGTTAAATTGTCGGGAACTCCGGCTGGTTTTACCTTCACAAGTAATGCGTCATGAGGCACGGTATCAAAGGCCTTTGAAAGATTCATAAAGACCAAATCGGCTTGTCCTTTTTCATTATTAACACTGGCCAAATACTGCACTGTCGAAATAAGCTGGGTGATTGTAGAGCGACCGCGTCGGAAACCATACTGGGAGTCGCTGAAAAATATATTGCTTTCGAGGTAATCGCTGATGTTCATGTTCACTGTGTTATCGAGGAGCTTGGAAGATATGCATGTTTAGGATTTCGGT
>JAZHYW010057265.1:0-32625 GCA_037355805.1 Ixodes ricinus | reverse complement strand
AACATGAGTTGGTCTTATACTTCGTCTCACCCTACTAAAGGCAAAAGCTACGTACCGCCAGATCCAATCACGATCCAGATCCAATCACGATCCACTTAGAAATTGTGCGGTATTTCGCTTTGATGTACGTATCGGTGCCCGCGTCTCGGATCACTGATGAGGGGACCGGTGGTCAGTGGTTCGAATCGAAGAGCACTGAGTGACTCAACAACTTTACAACTCAAGGAAAGCCACGACATATAGGCTCTTTACAGCGTCGAAGCTATAAAATGACGCGGCGCTTAAGGATTCTACCATTATTCGTCCATCCCTGATCAATGTTAAAGGAGCTGTGCAACGATATTCAGTTGGAATGTTTTTCACTTTACACGAGCTTATTGGCACTGGTGGGACTCAAGGATACTCGCACGCAACGCCACTGGCCAAGAAACTCCTTTGTTGCGGTGTAATTTCAAGGACAAAAGCGATCATTTTCATTCAATCTCTCTTTTGCAAAATTTGATGACGTAACGTGGGGATCGCAGTACACCCCAGTGACGATATTTGAATGCGGTTCATAGATTGGACCCGAGCATTGCGTGGGCGCTCGATTTGGGCTCGTGATAATTACTAGCTCGAGAAGCATTCGGGTAGTGGCCCGTGTCCAATCGCTTCAACGACGACAATAGCCGAGCCATAACAATGTCTGGAACTCAGCGCGTGTCCCGTGTTTTGCCAACCCCAGCGCGTGGCTATGATCAACATTGGCGGCATATAATCCATTCCAGGTCACGTGGCCGCTTGTTCTGGCTGCGAGCTGAGGGGGTGAACGCTGCTCGTTTTTCTTTAATTTGTTGCTGGGACTTCTATTGCGTGGGGTGAAAAACGAACGCGTGTTTCATAGGCCATCAACGTCAGGGATCCGTTCTAAGCGGTATTTGCGCAAAGTACAAAAATTGTTGCACCGCTCCTTTAAGTGTGCCATAGTATACCGTGGAACGTGATTGGACCTGGCTGCCCGTGGCTTTGGCCTTTAGTCCGTCGTAGGATGAGACAGAGTATAGTGATGGATTCTCCGAGTGCTTTGCGGGAAAGTACACGTAGGGTCCTTTTTAGGCTGCACTTCTCGCATGGTTCACAGATGGCGCCACCGACATGCTGAAATCGCTTTCTTCGAATCTTGGTTTCAATCATGAGGCTACGACTCACAAAGACCTGCCTGGTGATCGGAAAAACGGTAATTACTTGAGTTTTCACTTGTGCTCTTCCTGCCGCTACCGTAAGTTGTGAAAGGGGGGGGGAGGAACTTGGAAGGAAGTGGTGTGGCTGCCTATACAAATTGCCTATACATCGTCATATCGAATTCCTGACTATAGCTGCACCAGCTGCACTCTAAAGCCGGGGTCACACTGCTTATACGTACATCATAGAAAAGACGGTCTTCATACAAATTCAAACGCGAGATCCGTGCTTCGATTGCCGCATGGCAGTGAGTTCAAGGAGAAACTTGGCACGCGGCATTCGAACCACGGATATTGTGGTCACTCGTCTTTGCAGACTGTCTTTTGTATGATGTAGAAAGAGTGTGACCCCGGCTTAAGAAAATGTGCTCGTGCATTTGCTTTCTGGCAGAGCATTTGGAGAGTCAATTCATGCAATTTCCAATAACAACATCTAAAAAATAAAAAAATGGTTTGGCCTAAGAATGAAGTTATGCTGACAGCAAGTCGCCTGCTTCTTGCGCAGGAGTTGCGGTGACGTCAAAATGACGCCGAGCTCTGATTGGCTTTGATTGAGAGGATAGGGGTAGATTTCGATGCTAAATGCTTTAAGGTCTACCCACTATTTTTTTTCAATCAGTCAATAAGAGCTGGCGTTCTGACATCATCGCAAGCCAGACGAACTAGCGCTCCGCATACCTGATGCTCATTGTCATGTTCTAAACTTCAACTTTTAATCGGACTTTTTTTTTGCCCTATTTTTGTCACGGTCCCTCCGTCCTAATACAAAAGTGATTGACCTTCAGAGTGCCTTTCGGGAAAGCAGATTCACGGGAATCTTTAGAGGATAGCTCTTACACAGGACACCAAGACCATCGAGATAATCTGCACACACACACACACACACACACACACACACACACACACACACACACACACACACACACACACACACACACACACACACACACACACACACACACACACACACACACACACACACAAAGACACAAACGCGCGCGCGCACACACACACACACACACATACACCGTTTATAGGATGTATACGTGCCTCTTATTCCCAGTCTTCTAGCGAGTGCGCTCTCACTACCCTCCTGTATACTCCGCTGTCATTTTGTGCTCTCATTTTTTTTGTCCTATAATATTTTAATTTTTTTTTTTGTGACACAAGAATGATTATAATGTTACGGTTTTAACATATGCAGGAGCGGAAGACTTGAGGCCCGGTTGGGTCCTCGTCCCATGTTCCACAAAATAGGCCGGCTAATGAGCATTACTTGGAGACATGTGAAGTACAACATTCCAAAAGCTCTAAAATATGCTACGATAAGCCGACAAACGGCAGTGCGCATTCACTTCGCATGATGCCATGTGGTGTCAACAACCACTGTAGGCCACTGCTCTGACGCCGCACGCAGAGCGAACGCCGCGGTGCGAAATTCGTCGCTGGTTCGCAACATATATACTCCCTTTGGAATTTACTGCATTTAGCAGTGTTTCCTTTACGCTTAAACTAAAGTGCATACTTGTGAAAAAAGAAAAAGAAAGCTGTTGCGGATCATTGCGCAGGAAACTGAAAATTTGACTCTCTTGCTTTTGTTTTGTCGCGCATCCCGTCCATAACGGGCGCCGGTGTGGTGTCGCCATCTCTTGGTGATATGGGGCGAAATAAATCGTCTGACACAAGTAGAGTGCTCTCTCAATATCGTATTCCCTGTGCTCCGGGCATGCGTTCATGTGTGCATAGTTCAAACGGAACGTTTCGCGTGGCTTTTGATTGTGGTGATATTTCCGCAATCAAAAGTTTACTGTTACTGAAGATTATAGAGGAGGCTACAATGATCCAGCGTCATTCACCCTCTTGGATTCATTGCGCGTGAGTTGTTTCGTGACGTTTTTAGTGGCCCTATCACCATTCAGAAAATAAAGGCAGCGCATGCGCAGAAGCATGCGCGGCTCCCTTTCCCGGACGGCCAAGTTTCCGCGGAACCTTGCGTCGTTCCATCTCAGCGCCACCGCCTAAGTAGTGGCGCTGAGAGAGAAATATGGCGTATAGTGAACCCACGGCTTTATTAAAGGGCACTAAACCACTTTCTGCGATTGTTTATTTATGGCTATAATTACTCAATCTACAAGCTCATACCATTAAAAAGAAGAAAAGATTACATTTATGCGTGACCGAGTTTTCTATTAATATCTGTATCAAAAGATCGATTTCCTCGGAACTATCGCTGACCCCTGTGGGCGCCGTTGCACTGGGAAGGGCAGGACTCTGCCTTTTCTTGTCTGATGGCGACATCTGCTGTAGATCTTTTGATACCAATTTTAATAAAGAAATTGGGCACGCATAAAGATCATGCAATATTTTTGTTTTGTTTCTTAGGATGCTAAGATTTTATAAATTGAGTTACGACCAGGAACAGAATATCGCAGAAAGTTGTTCAGTGTCCTTTTAACGTCACGCCCAAGCGGTGGGGCCGACTGTCGCACAAGCGGCGCACAAACTGCTGACAGACACACCTCCCATGCTCACTCCGATTGCAAACAGGGCATCTGGCCGCCGCCATGTTCCTGCTCATGTGAGGAATTAAGCATGTGAAATCGCAAGCTGCCAAAGCCGCATGCTGCACGTGCTTGAACGTATGGGACACCAGTCGAGACGCCACGCTTGCAGACGTATACTCAGCTAAGGGGATTCTGAAGGAGGAACCGGACGTTTCGTTGTGTACTTGTTTCTTTCAACCGGAGACCACGTCCTATCGCTCGGGCAGTGTCCGGCTGCGGGTGCATGTCTGCACGGCGCGCGGAGTGCCCCAGCGGAGCGATTTACAGTCCTCCGAAGCACCGTTGTGTGTGGCGCACGCGACGCCGATGGCACCGGGGAGGGAGGGAGGCAACGCTTTTAGAAGAAGAGACACGAGCCGCTCGTAAAAAAAGCGAGTCTCGCTGCTGGCTCGCGTGTGGCGTATGTAGAGTGAGCGCCGCGAGCGACGAGCGACCCCGGAGACGACCTTAGCTGCTTGTATTGGCGCTGCATGGTCGACCCCCTCTTGGTTATCCCTGGCTTTCTCGGCCTCCTGGCGGGTGTGGGTGTTTCTTCTCTGGTATACGCACGCTTTCGGAAGAGTGCGTGTGTCTGTGACAGCGAGAAGACGCACGGGGAGAGAGAGGAAGGACGCTTGTTTGTGTGTGGTCCGGGAATTAAGGAACCGCTTCCGCTCTTGAAGAGTCGCGTATGGTGACGTCGAGATTCGTTGGAGATGCGTGTTGTGTGGTATACAGTACGTGGCGTAGTTAGCGCGAAAACGTAAGCAGCGGTTTTCTACCCTTATATTTTTATTATTTGTGTTCTTCAATTGTTATGGAGTAACCGCTTTACTTATAAGACTTGCAGCTTCTCCAACCAAAGCGTCTATGATCGCAGTCCCTCTCTCTCTCTTTCTGTCTTTCTCTCGCTCTCTTTCTCATTTTTGTTTCTCACAATAAAGTACAATCATCAGAAATGGTTATTTTAGTGGGATGTATTTTTCGTTTATTAAATGAGAAAACTTAAAGAGGCGGCCTCTTTAGCGGTGCCGGGTACTCCAATGCCCCTGAGAATAAATATCGTCATACTGTCGCGCAGGAATTTTTCTCCGTTGATGCAGATTCTGATATAACAAACAACTGTTTATTTCAGGGATATCTGATAAACCCTTTTGTAAGAAGTATCGAGAATTCGTCAATAAATGTTGGGAGGAATAGCCCTAACCTCTGGCGACTTCCCCTACCGTCCTCCTCGATCATACCTTCAGCGGGTGCCCCGACCACAGCCAAACTCGACGAACAAGGATCCACATAGAGGCGGGCGAGCCGAACTCCTCCGCAGCCGTAAGGAGTCCCAAGTTTGCGAGTTAAGCGCCGTTCACACTCTTGCGACCGAGTACGACCGAGAGAGACCAGACCGGTTTTAGGACCGGATGCGCTACAGCGGAGCTGGTCCTAAGAGATCGCAAGAGGCTTAAAAACCGGTCTGGTCTCTCTCGGTCTTACTCGGTCGCAAGAGTGTGAACGGGCCTTTAGCGGGTGGGAGAATCCACAGCCGAAGGGGGTCGGACGTATACAGGTTGGCTTCCAGGAGCAGGGTGATGTTCACGGGATGGTGTCCCTGGCCTCTGGCAGCTGCTTATATTGAGTTTAGCAGCATTTTGGGGCTACTCTGGCAACCAATCAGCGCAGGTTTTCTTAGAGCCAATAAAAATGCTCGGAGCCCAAAGCAAATAAGAACATTCCAAGAACAAGCGCATACACAAAACAGAACACATTCCAAACGAAGCTCACAAGAGCAGTCATAAACCATACAAAGCACATTCGTAGACAGAGAAGTTACCCAGGGAGAAAAACCACCTCCGAAGTGGAGATCCCCAAAAGCAGACACGCATAAGACAAAACATCTCCGAAGCTGGGTTCTATAAACTAAGTGTATACCGTTACAGCGTTCACGTTCGCCTCCATTGGGGGCCGCCTCCCGACTTCGGCAGAAATCATGAGCCATCCCGTGGAGACGAGCAAACCCTCGGAGAAGGTTAAAATATAAGGTAAAAGCTATAGGCTAAACATTCGCGCGAGCAAAACTTCGCGACAATACGTTGGGTACTGACTTTGCTCCTAAAACTTGTTGTTTTACGCTAAACCCAACGTTACTGGAACACTCCAGTTGGGAAACTCACCCTTGAAACCCGGACCGCTCCCGTACACCGAGAGCGAACTAGATACGATTACAACGTCGCTTTTTAGCGGCGAGTCAAAACATGAAAGTTGCTTGCTGTATAAGCTATACTGCGAGATGGCGCGGCGATATGACGCTGTAAAATGGCGCTACCGGCTCTTGCGCGACTCGACTGGACCGTGCACAAAATGCGTCCGGTCACGTAAAAACTGTGTAATCATTTTTTTTTTTTTTTTTGGGGGGGGGGGGGGATTATTTTTATTGTCACATACGCTTCCTATTTAGGCACACTAAAATGTTTTAAAGGGGATTCAGTGTGTTAAGTTGATACAGAGTTTACCGGATGGAGGCATGTTTCTTATAGAGATATCACGGTAATACGAACGTGAATCACTGGGGGACCTGCATGGTTACAAATTGAAAATACTGTCATTAGTGTTGCGCTCTTGAAATCTTGTTGAAATCTTTAAGAGTTCAACGTTGACCGTCGCTTTCGTCGAGTTCAGCTTGGCTCTTCATCAAGGCGGCTATGCGAAGTAATAAACTCCTAATCGTCTAATTGTCGGTGTTAAGTAAACGAAGGGATTTTGTTTGAAATAAGTAAGATTTGTTTTAGAAAAGTCTATATTTCTACACTTGCGTCGGCATTGTTTCTTTTATCTTCCTATGTTTGCGTCTGCAGGTTTGGGCGTTGCTGTACGCTGGGGGGGAACATGAACGGGAAGTGGTTTTCCGCCCCCGCGCGTGAGACTCCGAGCAGCCGCGGGGCTATACTTCGTTTCAGCTTCCGTCCGAGCGCAGCCAAAGCTACGTGTGGCCGGAGCCAATCACACGCCGGCAACAGGTCACGCGATCTCGCCTGCACTTTTGTATCACTCCGCTTCGCCGCTGGTCGTCAGCGCCTCCCGCGCTCGCCGAGTATTTCGTCTGCTACGGGTGTATCAACGGTATCGTCTGCTACAGGTTTAAAACGTGCCCTTTCACGTTCTGAAATTTAGTCATAGGGGATGTCAGTACGTAGGCTGGCCGCTGGCGTCTGTGTCCGAGCTTTCGATCCTGTTCGGCATTTCGGCATAGTTTCGAGATGTAAGTACACATTGCAAGGTGCCCGATGACCCGACCGTTGATGTTTCCTTGTATTGTTTGGATATACCGGGGCTCGAGGCGCAGGCCTTTCCACCAGCTTCTCGGCGTTCAACGTGATCGGCAGGTAAAGGGGTGCCCTGATTTCGCCGCGTATCAGTGAATTGTAGTGGCCCGGACGCTTTTCTTGTTTACAACGCATTCGCGGTACGACGCGGCCGGAGTCTCCTGCCGAATTTGAAAGTAGACATTCATCACGACCTTTCGCGCCTGACGCCCAAACGTGCCTTTGCGAAAGGACGTTTTGAAACGACTCGGTGAGGAAAGCAGCGAAGCACATGATTCGGCCATTACGGGAACAAAATCACACAGAAAACCGAGCGAGCGCTGCAGCAGTGTTGCCAGCGGATGTACGTGTTTTCACCAAACCACATGCATTGACATATATTAATAAAAACATAAACTTCCGACAATTCATTCCTTTAGTTGCAAATCATTCTCAGCAGTACACATCTGGAATATTGTGCAACGTTTACGCACAAAACAGCTATTTAAAAAAAGATATATATATATATACTTTTGCGGACTACTTTGTGGTGCGTAGGAATGCTCTTCTCGAAGTTGCGAACCGTCCCCCAGCCTTTGGCTGCGCTCGGACGGAAGCTGAAACGAAGTATAGAGAAGAGTCGGACCCCGGTCGTTAACAACGGACCGGGTGTCGGTTTGGGGCGCCAGGCAGTGGTACTTCTGTCCGCGCTTGTGGCTTTTAAGCGGGGGTGCTTGTGTCCGGCGTATTTCGCCGCTTAGTGTAGAAACTTCGCTTTTAATCGACGTAATAGCTTAACTGTGTGGCGCCAGCGAGGCGGCAGCAAAGCCTGTAGTAACTCTACAAGGAATTCGGGTTTGACCATTGAAGTGTCGGGGGTCACGTTGACAGCTCGCTGATCATTGGGTAAGAGTGTACCACGTGACAAGGGGAAAATTTGAAGTGATTGGTCCGTCTCTGGAGGAAAGGAGGCACCTACGAGTCTAGAAAAGAGCTGCCGAGAGGATTCTCGAGGAGATTCGGCTTTTGAGATCGGGAAGATTCGGCTATGTTGAGACTAGTGGCTAAAGTATGGGTTGTAATTTTGGGAGTTTTGTAAATTATTGTTGACTTGTTGTCGTTTTGTTTTGAAATAAACGTTGGCCACACTGGCCATCGTAAACCAACCAACGTCGTAATGTGTCCAGCGGGATCGAACAACTTTCAGTATTTTTTTCTTATTCGACTTCCGGGGACTTCCATCGGGCGAACACCATCATCGGTCGTCACTCATCTCCTGACTGACCGGCCAGCCCCTCCCTGTGGAAAGTTGACTGTCGGGTTTATACATCGCACGTCTGATGACTTGACAATATTTTTAAAAAAAGGAAAGAAGGGGTACAATTATTCGATTTTCATCGAGGTCGTGCAGCGCAATTGATTTCTCGTGCTCCGGGAAGAGAAGCAGAATTGCCGAGAAAATATTAAAGGCTTGTTTAACAAGGCGTTCATCAGATTGCACTGTCTAGCCTCATGTCCTTTAGCTTGGTTTGCAACATTATTCTTCTAAGTTAAACGCCCCATCCTTCAAACTAGGACTATGCACCCATTAAGCAGGCTTAACCGACTAACAATATTTATTTGATTAATTAATCAGTAAAATCTGGAGACTGGAAACATACTTCAAGTGTTATGGGAATATAACATTATTCATTTGAAAGTCACAATCATAAGTCTTTGCGAAGCCTTAGTGATGGAAGAAAGGTATGTTGAAAAAATCATTTTATCTTATTTGTTGGTAAAATTTACAAACAAATGCCACAGGCTGATGAAGGCACAGAAAAAAAATGTATTTAAGTTTTTACTGACGTCAAGTTTCCAGATACTAAATACTAAAATACCTGGGAACTAACTAAAACGCTCATGATGCGTGTTTTTTTTTTTTTTTACCTAGATGTGTTTTGGTGAAATATGAAATATAAAATATAAAAAAGAAAAAGCTGCGGGTCTCCGGCGTTTTTTTAATCCCTATTCCCTAGTACCCGGCAGCATGGAAAAACGTAACACAACCCGACAAGAAAAAATATTTTACAACAGGAAGATAAGCAACAATTATAGTAAGGCTGGTAGACACGTTTTCTGTTTCTGGAGCTGCAGATGGCAGTGCTGCTGTTGTGAACGAAGGCTCGAACGGTAGTCGACGACGTGTGCGAGGCATGACTTGAACGTAGTTCAACTACTCTACTCAAGTTACTGTAGTTTAACTGCTTTTCTGAGTAGTTTAGTAACTTTCAATTGCATTTGGATTTCGGTAATTAGTAGTTTACTTGAATCCCTTTTTCCGAGTAACTTTTACTCAAATTACAAATTATTTTCGAATTTTAGTGGTAGGTTTGCTTATAAACAAACGTTTTTGCACAAAAAGAGATATGTTGGAAGATTATCTGATATTTGCAAAGAGTGGGAAACATGTGGCGTAGGAAGGGGGGGAAGGGAGGGTAGTAGTTTAAGCGGTCCGAAACTCCCTAAAATTTTCACGAGCCCCCCACTGCAACAACCGTTCTACGGGCAGACTTGTACGTAGTTCAATTACTCTACTCAAGTTACTGTAGTTTAACTACTTTTTTGAGTAGTTTAGTAACTTTCAATTGCATTTGGATTTCGGTAATTAGTAGTTTACTTGAATCCCTTTTTCCGAGTAACTTTTACTCAAATTACAAATTATTTTCGAATTTTAGTGGTAGGTTTGCTTATAAACAAACGTTTTTGCACAAAAAGAGATATGTTGGAAGATTATCTGATATTTGCAAAGAGTGGGAAACATGTGGCGTAGGAAGGGGGGGAAGGGAGGGTAGTAGTTTAAGCGGTCCGAAACTCCCTAAAATTTTCACGAGCCCCCACTGCAACAACCGTTCTACGGGCAGACTTGTACGTAGTTCAACTACTCTACTCAAGTTACTGTAGTTTAACTACTTTTTTGAGTAGTTTAGTAACTTTCAATTGCATTTGGATTTCGGTAATTAGTAGTTTACTTGAATCCCTTTTTCCGAGTAACTTTTACTCAAATTACAAATTATTTTCGAATTTTAGTGGTAGGTTTGCTTATAAACAAACGTTTTTGCACAAAAAGAGATATGTTGGAAGATTATCTGATATTTGCAAAGAGTGGGAAACATGTGGCGTAGGAAGGGGGGGAAGGGAGGGTAGTAGTTTAAGCGGTCCGAAACTCCCTAAAATTTTCACGAGCCCCCCACTGCAACAACCGTTCTACGGGCAGACTTGTACGTAGTTCAACTACTCTACTCAAGTTACTGTAGTTTAACTACTTTTTTGAGTAGTTTAGTAACTTTCAATTGCATTTGGATTTCGGTAATTAGTAGTTTACTTGAATCCCTTTTTCCGAGTAACTTTTACTCAAATTACAAATTATTTTCGAATTTTAGTGGTAGGTTTGCTTATAAACAAACGTTTTTGCACAAAAAGAGATATGTTGGAAGATTATCTGATATTTGCAAAGAGTGGGAAACATGTGGCGTAGGAAGGGGGGGGGGGAAGGGAGGGTAGTAGTTTAAGCGGTCCGAAACTCCCTAAAATTTTCACGAGCCCCCCACTGCAACAACCGTTCTACGGGCAGACTTGTACGTAGTTCAACTACTCTACTCAAGTTACTGTAGTTTAACTACTTTTTTGAGTAGTTTAGTAACTTTCAATTGCATTTGGATTTCGGTAATTAGTAGTTTACTTGAATCCCTTTTTCCGAGTAACTTTTACTCAAATTACAAATTATTTTCGAATTTTAGTGGTAGGTTTGCTTATAAACAAACGTTTTTGCACAAAAAGAGATATGTTGGAAGATTATCTGATATTTGCAAAGAGTGGGAAACATGTGGCGTAGGAAGGGGGGGAAGGGAGGGTAGTAGTTTAAGCGGTCCGAAACTCCCTAAAATTTTCACGAGCCCCCCACTGCAACAACCGTTCTACGGGCAGACTTGTACGTAGTTCAACTACTCTACTCAAGTTACTGTAGTTTAACTACTTTTTTGAGTAGTTTAGTAACTTTCAATTGCATTTGGATTTCGGTAATTAGTAGTTTACTTGAATCCCTTTTTCCGAGTAACTTTTACTCAAATTACAAATTATTTTCTGAATTTTAGTGGTAGGTTTGCTTATAAACAAACGTTTTTGCACAAAAAGAGATATGTTGGAAGATTATCTGATATTTGCAAAGAGTGGGAAACATGTGGCGTAGGAAGGGGGGGGGGAAGGGAGGGTAGTAGTTTAAGCGGTCCGAAACTCCCTAAAATTTTCACGAGCCCCCCACTGCAACAACCGTTCTACGGGCAGACTTGTACGTAGTTCAACTACTCTACTCAAGTTACTGTAGTTTAACTACTTTTTTGAGTAGTTTAGTAACTTTCAATTGCATTTGGATTTCGGTAATTAGTAGTTTACTTGAATCCCTTTTTCCGAGTAACTTTTACTCAAATTACAAATTATTTTCGAATTTTAGTGGTAGGTTTGCTTATAAACAAACGTTTTTGCACAAAAAGAGATATGTTGGAAGATTATCTGATATTTGCAAAGAGTGGGAAACATGTGGCGTAGGAAGGGGGGGGAAGGGGAGGGTAGTAGTTTAAGCGGTCCGAAACTCCCTAAAATTTTCACGAGCCCCCACTGCAACAACCGTTCTACGGGCAGACTTGTACGTAGTTCAACTACTCTACTCAAGTTACTGTAGTTTAACTACTTTTTTGAGTAGTTTAGTAACTTTCAATTGCATTTGGATTTCGGTAATTAGTAGTTTACTTGAATCCCTTTTTCCGAGTAACTTTTACTCAAATTACAAATTATTTTCGAATTTTAGTGGTAGGTTTGCTTATAAACAAACGTTTTTGCACAAAAAGAGATATGTTGGAAGATTATCTGATATTTGCAAAGAGTGGGAAACATGTGGCGTAGGAAGGGGGGGAAGGGAGGGTAGTAGTTTAAGCGGTCCGAAACTCCCTAAAATTTTCACGAGCCCCCCACTGCAACAACCGTTCTACGGGCAGACTTGTACGTAGTTCAACTACTCTACTCAAGTTACTGTAGTTTAACTACTTTTTTGAGTAGTTTAGTAACTTTCAATTGCATTTGGATTTCGGTAATTAGTAGTTTACTTGAATCCCTTTTTTCCGAGTAACTTTTACTCAAATTACAAATTATTTTCGAATTTTAGTGGTAGGTTTGCTTATAAACAAACGTTTTTGCACAAAAAGAGATATGTTGGAAGATTATCTGATATTTGCAAAGAGTGGGAAACATGTGGCGTAGGAAGGGGGGGAAGGGAGGGTAGTAGTTTAAGCGGTCCGAAACTCCCTAAAATTTTCACGAGCCCCCCACTGCAACAACCGTTCTACGGGCAGACTTGTACGTAGTTCAACTACTCTACTCAAGTTACTGTAGTTTAACTACTTTTTTGAGTAGTTTAGTAACTTTCAATTGCATTTGGATTTCGGTAATTAGTAGTTTACTTGAATCCCTTTTTCCGAGTAACTTTTACTCAAATTACAAATTATTTTCGAATTTTAGTGGTAGGTTTGCTTATAAACAAACGTTTTTGCACAAAAAGAGATATGTTGGAAGATTATCTGATATTTGCAAAGAGTGGGAAACATGTGGCGTAGGAAGGGGGGGAAGGGAGGGTAGTAGTTTAAGCGGTCCGAAACTCCCTAAAATTTTCATGAGCCCCCCACTGCAACAACCGTTCTACGGGCAGACTTGTACGTAGTTCAACCACTCTACTCAAGTTACTGTAGTTTAACTACTTTTTTGAGTAGTTTAGTAACTTTCAATTGCATTTGGATTTCGGTAATTAGTAGTTTACTTGAATCCCTTTTTCCGAGTAACTTTTACTCAAATTACAAATTATTTTCGAATTTTAGTGGTAGGTTTGCTTATAAACAAACGTTTTTGCACAAAAAGAGATATGTTGGAAGATTATCTGATATTTGCAAAGAGTGGGAAACATGTGGCGTAGGAAGGGGGGGAAGGAGGGTAGTAGTTTAAGCGGTCCGAAACTCCCTAAAATTTTCACGAGCCCCCCACTGCAACAACCGTTCTACGGGCAGACTTGTACGTAGTTCAACTACTCTACTCAAGTTACTGTAGTTTAACTACTTTTTTGAGTAGTTTAGTAACTTTCAATTGCATTTGGATTTCGGTAATTAGTAGTTTACTTGAATCCCTTTTTCCGAGTAACTTTTACTCAAATTACAAATTATTTTCGAATTTTAGTGGTAGGTTTGCTTATAAACAAACGTTTTTGCACAAAAAGAGATATGTTGGAAGATTATCTGATATTTGCAAAGAGTGGGAAACATGTGGCGTAGGAAGGGGGGGAAGGGAGGGTAGTAGTTTAAGCGGTCCGAAACTCCCTAAAATTTTCACGAGCCCCCCACTGCAACAACCGTTCTACGGGCAGACTTGTACGTAGTTCAACTACTCTACTCAAGTTACTGTAGTTTAACTACTTTTTTGAGTAGTTTAGTAACTTTCAATTGCATTTGGATTTCGGTAATTAGTAGTTTACTTGAATCCCTTTTTCCGAGTAACTTTTACTCAAATTACAAATTATTTTCGAATTTTAGTGGTAGGTTTGCTTATAAACAAACGTTTTTGCACAAAAAGAGATATGTTGGAAGATTATCTGATATTTGCAAAGAGTGGGAAACATGTGGCGTAGGAAGGGGGGGGAAGGGAGGGTAGTAGTTTAAGCGGTCCGAAACTCCCTAAAATTTTCACGAGCCCCCCACTGCAACAACCGTTCTACGGGCAGACTTGTACGTAGTTCAACTACTCTACTCAAGTTACTGTAGTTTAACTACTTTTTTGAGTAGTTTAGTAACTTTCAATTGCATTTGGATTTCGGTAATTAGTAGTTTACTTGAATCCCTTTTTCCGAGTAACTTTTACTCAAATTACAAATTATTTTCGAATTTTAGTGGTAGGTTTGCTTATAAACAAACGTTTTTGCACAAAAAGAGATATGTTGGAAGATTATCTGATATTTGCAAAGAGTGGGAAACATGTGGCGTAGGAAGGGGGGGAAGGGAGGGTCGTAGTTTAAGCGGTCCGAAACTCCCTAAAATTTTCACGAGCCCCCACTGCAACAACCGTTCTACGGGCAGACTTGTACGTAGTTCAACTACTCTACTCAAGTTACTGTAGTTTAACTACTTTTTTGAGTAGTTTAGTAACTTTCAATTGCATTTGGATTTCGGTAATTAGTAGTTTACTTGAATCCCTTTTTCCGAGTAACTTTTACTCAAATTACAAATTATTTTCGAATTTTAGTGGTAGGTTTGCTTATAAACAAACGTTTTTGCACAAAAAAGAGATATGTTGGAAGATTATCTGATATTTGCAAAGAGTGGGAAACATGTGGCGTAGGAAGGGGGGGGGAAGGAGGGCAGTAGTTTAAGCGGTCCGAAACTCCCTAAAATTTTCACGAGCCCCCACTGCAACAACCGTTCTACGGGCAGACTTGTACGTAGTTCAACTACTCTACTCAAGTTACTGTAGTTTAACTACTTTTTTGAGTAGTTTAGTAACTTTCAATTGCATTTGGATTTCGGTAATTAGTAGTTTACTTGAATCCCTTTTTCCGAGTAACTTTACTCAAATTACAAATTATTTTCGAATTTTAGTGGTAGGTTTGCTTATAAACAAACGTTTTTGCACAAAAAGAGATATGTTGGAAGATTATCTGATATTTGCAAAGAGTGGGAAACATGTGGCGTAGGAAGGGGGGGGGAAGGGAGGGTAGTAGTTTAAGCGGTCCGAAACTCCCTAAAATTTTCACGAGCCCCCACTGCAACAACCGTTCTACGGGCAGACTTGTACGTAGTTCAACTACTCTACTCAAGCTACTGTAGTTTAACTACTTTTTTGAGTAGTTTAGTAACTTTCAATTGCATTTGGATTTCGGTAATTAGTAGTTTACTTGAATCCCTTTTTCCGAGTAACTTTTACTCAAATTACAAATTATTTTCGAATTTTAGTGGTAGGTTTGCTTATAAACAAACGTTTTTGCACAAAAAGAGATATGTTGGAAGATTATCTGATATTTGCAAAGAGTGGGAAACATGTGGCGTAGGAAGGGGGGGGAAGGGAGGGTAGTAGTTTAAGCGGTCCGAAACTCCCTAAAATTTTCACGAGCCCCCCACTGCAACAACCGTTCTACGGGCAGACTTGTACGTAGTTCAACTACTCTACTCAAGTTACTGTAGTTTAACTACTTTTTTGAGTAGTTTAGTAACTTTCAATTGCATTTGGATTTCGGTAATCAGTAGTTTACTTGAATCCCTTTTTCCGAGTAACTTTTACTCAAATTACAAATTATTTTCGAATTTTAGTGGTAGGTTTGCTTATAAACAAACGTTTTTGCACAAAAAGAGATATGTTGGAAGATTATCTGATATTTGCAAAGAGTGGGAAACATGTGGCGTAGGAAGGGGGGGAAGGGAGGGTAGTAGTTTAAGCGGTCCGAAACTCCCTAAAATTTTCACGAGCCCCCACTGCAACAACCGTTCTACGGGCAGACTTGTACGTAGTTCAACTACTCTACTCAAGTTACTGTAGTTTAACTACTTTTTTGAGTAGTTTAGTAACTTTCAATTGCATTTGGATTTCGGTAATTAGTAGTTTACTTGAATCCCTTTTTCCGAGTAACTTTTACTCAAATTACAAATTATTTTCGAATTTTAGTGGTAGGTTTGCTTATAAACAAACGTTTTTGCACAAAAAGAGATATGTTGGAAGATTATCTGATATTTGCAAAGAGTGGGAAACATGTGGCGTAGGAAGGGGGGGAAGGGAGGGTAGTAGTTTAAGCGGTCCGAAACTCCCTAAAATTTTCACGAGCCCCCACTGCAACAACCGTTCTACGGGCAGACTTCTACGTAGTTCAACTACTCTACTCAAGTTACTGTAGTTTAACTACTTTTTTGAGTAGTTTAGTAACTTTCAATTACATTTTTATTTCGGTATTTAGTAGTTTACTTTAATTACGTTTTCCGAGTAACTTCTACTCAAGTTACAAATTACTTTCGAATTTTAGTGGTTGTTTTTCCTATCAACAAACATTCCTGCACAAAGGAGATAAACAGATAAGATGTTGGAACACCAGCTGATATTTGCAAAAAGGGGGAAGCATGTGCCGTAGAAAGATTGAGAGGGAGAAAAAGGTTTAGAGAGTCCGAAACCCCCAAACTAACTTTTATAAGCCCCCCCCCTCTAATTTACTTTGTACTTGAGTTCAAGTGCTTTTTGGATGTACTTTACGCACCACTGTAATCAAGCAAACACTGTCTGAAAAACCAGGCTCAGACAGTGCTAAATCTCACAGTTGAAATGACACATTCGCACGCAGTACATCATTGACCAAACAAATAAGAAAGTACAAAACAATTAGGCACGCAGAAGCAGAACCAGCTATTAAAACATTTCTGTGAAAAAAAAAAAAACGATTCATATTTGGCTAGCACAATTTCGCTAACGATTTAAACCTCTGTACTTTTATTTTGACCATAAAAAACATAAAAGTACTTCATAAGTAATTCGCTACTTTTTTACGGTAATTAGTAATTTTCTCAATTACTTTCTGTTTGAGTAATTTCTACTCTACTCAAATTAGTTTTGACGTCAATACTCAGTAACTGAACTTAATTACTTTTTTTGAGTAACTTGCACATGTCTGTCTACGGGCGCGGAGAGCGGGCAGACACGTCGCAAATGAGGCCTAGTAACTGCGGGATTTGCGCCGACGACTGGCGTTTCTTTGTGTCCCGACGCTCAAGGAGACTTGACCCATTTGAAGATAGGCCTGGTCCCCGCTTCTCCCCAACATAGGAACTCTTGCCCACTACAGGATGTGTACACACGGCATCCTCACTCAAAGGAAGTAACAAAATGCAGCACCCGCTCTGAAGCTCATCTGTTGCTCCTGTATAGTTTTGTACTGTCTTTTGAGACGTCATCTGGTCATTTCTCTGAGTGAAGTAATGGCAGCTATAAGACCGATACAAATAAGTGCCTTATAAGTTGATTGTCTTAAGGACGATTGGAATAGCCAGCACCATTTTCTGCCGCTCTTCCTGTAAGCTTGCAATTTTCTGCTATAAAGTTCTTTGTCTGTCTGTCTGCTCAATTTGGCTACATCAACATTTCTTTTAGTAACTGTTCCCTACGGGGCTATTACCGGGCACAACCCTGCCGCCTAAAAAGCGACCACTTGCGACAGAGTTGCCCCTCTCCAATGACCCGATCCACCAGACCTTGACCTCGGACGCTCAAGTGGATACCGTCTCGACTACGAGCCACATTTCTGCAGCGGAAACGCGTTAACCTCAACAAGAACCACTACTGACGGCTAAGGATATCAATGACGACGTTCCAACGAAGAAACAGTGCGTGAATCCTCCCTCGGAAAAAATGAATGAGGACAGGACATCCAACTATACTTGTTTCATGACGGCACTCCTGGAAACAAAGACGACTTCACTCAAGTCACTGTGCGGAAAAATCTCCCCGCCGGAATCCCATTGATCATCAAGCCAAAAGAACAGGGAACCTCGTTCTGCAAAATCAACCCCAACAGAATAGCAAAAGAAATCGTTACAGTATCACAAGAGAAATTACTAGCACCACGCATAAGGAAAGATGGCAGAATCACGGTCAACACGGCGACGCTGAACTCAACGAACAGGCTTCTTTTGATGAAATATCTTGTCGGAATCGACGTGACAGTGACAGTGTCCGAGTCATACACACGCAATGTTGGCAAGGTCAACAACATACCTGTCCAATACTCAGACTACGAACTGCTTGACTACCTGAAGGACGCTGGTGTCATCGCAGTCCAACGACAAATTGCATATTCAAGGAAAGAAGACGGCAGCATGGAGCAACAACCAACAGAAAGTGTTCTGCTTCACTTTCCACAGAATCACCTGATGCCTGCACTGATCCTATTGGGCTTCACTAGTCATCCTGTGATGGAGTGCTTTGGAACCCCGGTACAGTGCTTTCGATGCCAACGACATGGGCACCTCGCAAGACACTGTCGCGGCCAACAGAGGTGCAAGGTGTGCGCAGGACCACACAGCTACAAGGACTGCATGGACAAAACTAATCCAAAGTGTGCAAATTGTGGAGGCAACCACTGCGCTTCGTTTTCAGGCTGTCTTCACAAAAAGGCAGCAGCTGCAGCCAGAAAACATGAAATCCTGAATGGACGAATACAAAATAACCATTATCCTCCCCGAATCTTGAGGTCACACACACCCCGCTGCCTCCTCTACGACCTTCTCGCCCACCTCCACTTCCCCCTCGTCCCCCTACATCATCACAGCAGACACAAGCATGTCAACCACATCAAAGGTTGCAGTATTCTGATGTGTTAAAACGCCAACTAAACGCCCAGATCCAGTTCAAGACTCCATCTCACCTAAACTCGATGATTTCTGGTCAAACGCCTCCAGGAGACCGATCATCAAACCTCTCCCCTGTACCAGCACTCTGCAAAAAGAAGCGTGATATGCGTAGACGCCGATCATCGGGAGGATTACTTTGAGACACGGCAATCCAGCGAAGTCTCACATTTGTTGGTACCGATGTTTTTACGGCTCCAAGAGCCATACTCAGCTCCGTGCTCGCAGCCAACAATCTTCCTGAGGTAACAGCATTATTCGCTATGGAAAGATTACTTAAGTCTTCAGGAGCATTGATGAATGAAGAGTATCTCAATAGCTGATTTGTACAGACATATAGGAATATTTCAGTGGAATGCCAACGGATTACGGCAAAAGTCTGGTGATTTTCGTCAATTTCTTAAAAGAACAATACACCAACACTGGCATTAACCGAAGCTCGCGTGGACGACGACTTTCGCCTCTCAAAATACGTGCAGTACAAATCATCTCATCAAAATGGTCAAAGTCGAGCGATGCTAGCTGTACAGAAAGATCTGCAGTATCAGTGCACCTATTCTGTTCGACAAAAGAGATCCCAGAATTCGTCGCCTGCAAGGTACGGTGTGGTAAATCTTCAGTTAGAGTTGTTAGCATGTACATCGAACCTCAAACTCCAATAACTTCATTTGGGATTTCTGAAATATTTCGTCACGTATCTGCTCCTTTTATTATATGTGGAGATTTCAATGGACACCACACAATGTGGGGAGTGACCATTGCGATCGACATGGAAATGTTATTGCCGAGTATGTGGACAAGTATAACATATGCGTTCTCAACGACGGATCACCGACCTTTGTTTGTGGCCCTACCTACTGCAGCTGTTTAGACCTGACTATGTTCTCCAGACATTTCACTTCAAATGACATGGATGACAAACAGGGAAACCCGAGGTAGCGACCATTTTCCCATTCTCCTACAACACCCTCTTCTTAATATTCGTGGGCAGCTACATAAAGCACGGATAACAAACTGGCAGATGTTCATACATTTAAATACTTTAAAACATGCCGATTTAAAAGAGCCCGATGATTTTGCAAACTCGGTTTTGCTCAGTTACGAACGAGCAACGCGTCTTGTACCTGTACCTAACGGACACGTTGGTGTTAATGGTAAATACGAGAAGCTACGCGCAGAAAGACGAAGAGCAGAACGCCGCTATAGAAGATCAGGAAATGTTGAAGACTATAACCAGGCCATGGGCGTACCAACCGGGGGGCAAGGGGGCGCTCGCCCCTCCCCCTTTGAAACAGCCAACACTGGGCAAAGCAAACACTTGCCGGTGGTGCCTAGGGGGGGGGGGGTCTGGTTTGCACCCCTTCCCCCCTCAAAAACAAGTTGGTACGCCACTGAACCAGGCCCAACATATTCACAAGCTTATGCGTCGAGAGCTGCAAATTCTCTCAGTCCACCAATGGAGGAAGTTCAGCGGTAACCTGACCCCCTTCACACCGATTCCAATAGTATGGAAAATACTTTGTTCTCTTCACACGTCTCTTATGAAAAAACAACCTTTCCGCGTGCTGGCTCTTCTGAGGGGCATATCGGAAGTGACAATCGGGGATGAATTTTTCGCTCTGTTAGCACAACAAAGCGATGCGGTACAACTTCCCAATACAAATCTTCCAAGACACAGGCTACTCGTACTTTCGAGAACGAGAGGCATCTAGTGCATGCAGAGCTAGATCATGAAATCAACATACGTGAAATTTATTGTTCGCTTCACAACATCCGCAAGTCTACAGCTCCTGGTCTCGGTAAGATCACTTCGATGCACTAGCAAATATCGGCCCCGATGCCACCAGCACTCTTCTCGAAATACACAATGAAGTTTGGAGGACAGAGACAATACCGGAATCGTGGAAGCTAGCTCAAATAGTTTCGCTCTTAAAACCTGGGAAATCACCACTAAGCCTGGATTCTTTCCTCTCTGTAAGCTTAACCAGTTGCGTCGGAAAGCTGCTCGAAAAGATCTTACATAACCGCTTGCAGTGGTGGTTGGAAACTAGTAAAGCGTTTCCCGAAGAAATTACAGGATTTCGTACACGTAGATGCACAATGAATGGCATCTTAGACCTCACCTAGAGTATGAACGAGATAACGGAAACATTACAGTGGCAGTGTTCCTAGATATTCGCCGAGCATTTGATACGGTTAGTCACGCTCATGTTCTTGAAGGACTTGTGCTTATTGGTGTACACGGACGCATGCTTCGCTGGATACAAGAGTTTCTTCGATGCAGGAACATCGTAGAGTGTACAAATGTTGGAGACAGCAAGCATCATGAACTCCACCATGGAGTACCCCAAGGTAGCGTGTTGAGCCCTACTCTTTTTAATGTCGTAAGGGCGCAGTTACCGCAGAAAGTCCAGCCACCTTTACGAATATCCATATATGCTGACGATATTTGTATCTTGAACTCTGGCTCGTCCACAGATATCTGAAAGAGTCAGTTACAGATAGCCTTAGACACAACACACAATTTTTTAAGACAACGAGGAATGGAGCTATCTGCCACGAAATCGGCATTTATACCATTTACCAGAAAAAAGCTTCCTAGTTTTGAACTTAATGTAAATGGAGACTCAATTCAGCGAGTTCAATCATACAAATTTCTTGGAGTCCCACTGGATCAATACCTGACTTGGTCCAAACATATAGATATGCTGGAGGGGAGATTTAATAGTGTAATTAATGTTTTTCGATGCATCGCGGGTGCAAAATGGGGAGCATCAATAGATTCAATGCTCTCATTCCACCCGGCGCTAGTGCGACAAGCGATTGCCTATTCTATACCTGTGTTACAGGGGCTTTCAAACACACCAGAAGCTCGCCTTACTTATATGCTTGCAAGAAGTCTCAGAGTATGCTTAGGTCTTCCGTGAGCAACATCCAGTGCGCTTGTACTCGCTACAGGCAAAGAACCACCAGTAACTATCCTAAGAATCCAGGAAGTATGTCGTAATTTTTCTGGACTTTCTGCGCGGCCCCTTTTTAATGAAATTATTTCTCGCAAAGGGACGAACTTTCTTCGAACATTAAATTCCGTGCCCCTGTTAATCCCTGAACAAACACACTGGGTTCAGGACATTCATAAGCCACCATAGACGCTACCGTTACTAGACATCAACATGAACATTCTAGGCATGGAAACAAAAGCATCGGTCAATACACACGTTGCAAAAGACATTGACTCTTGCACGTCTACAGCAAAAATACGACGACAACATCCACGTGTATACCGAAGGATCAACCAAGGATAAAGGATCAACATCAGCATTTGTGGTACCCCATTTCAACCATTGGTCATCCTTTAAGTTGTCACATCATACTTCTTCAACTACCACAGAATTGCGTGCTTTACTCGCGGCTGCAATGTACATCAAAAATAGCTTGAAAGCGAATTCCTGGGTTATATGTACCGACTCCAAGCCAACGCATGCAATCCATTAAGACCCTGAATACTCGCAACAAACATATGTCTCTTGTGTACCGAATTTGTGAAGAACTTGGGAAGCAATAGGATTTAAACACGGTACACCTTCAATGGGTTCCTGGACATAGCGGTGTTTCAGGAAATACACAAGCTGACCAGCTGACCAAGGATGCATATACAAGCAACAACGTCCAGCTCACACCTTTTACAAAAAGCGATGCCAAGCGGTACATTCGTTGTGAGAAACAGGATGTCCTCCGACACGTGGCTCAAGAGCATCTCGGAACAGAGCCTACTCCTTTTAATTGACCCAGACCTTCGGTGTCCAGTTCATAATTACTTGAGCAGACCCATTGAAATATTAATTCATCGCCTACGACTAAATGTCGCATACACCGGCAGATTTCATTGCCGAATTCAACAGGTGGAAACACCGAGCTGCACGTGTGGCCATCCCGTGGAAGACGTTGAGCACATAATAATGGACTGTCCAAGATACGACCAGTGGCGAACTCGATTGCAAGTGGGACTAAGCATACTCGACAATTGCTTTTTTTCTTTGGCCAAAGTTTTAGGTCCTTGGCCGGACTTAAAAAGTCAGAAGAGGGCATCAACTTTACTACGTGATGTTTTTGCTGAAACAAAGATAGTTGACAGATATTAGGCATTATTCGAAGGTCAAAATACGCACGACGCGCCCTTAAAAGACAACTGCGTTTTTTTAATGTAATTTTATTACTATGTTACACTCGCAGTGTTGGAGGTAACGCGTTACTAGTAACGACGTTACTGGTAACGCGTTACATTTTTCGCTAACGCAGTAACGTACTCGTTAGTATTCTGAATGACTAACGAGTAAAGTATTTTCGTTACTTTTTTACGGTATCGGCTATCAAATTACGTTACTCGTTACTCGTTACTTTTGACCAAAACTGGTGAAATACATTAGGTATTTGGAAAAGGTCACGACGCCTGATCTAACGTTTAGAATAGCAATCTTGTGCATAAAACTGGAGACGTTAGGGGAACTAAATTTAGGTCACTAAGCTCAATGGAGGATCTAGCTTCTCTGCTCGAGGGGCAACTACTTGCGCTCGAGCACGCAATGCCCAGGCAATGCCGTATCTTGCTGCTAAGACTTCTGAACCTTCGATTTCCTAAAACGGTGGGTTTTCCACTTATCAGTCCATCTATTCACCCATCCATCTCAAAATCCTGCACAAGCTTATCGCTGCACGGAACCAGCATCCGTCACAGTAAACTTTAAAAAAAAAAAAACTTTCTGACCAAAAGAGACATTCGTTAAAAGGCGACATTATCTCGCTTCTCGAAGGCGAAACAAACCTTCGGCTACCAGCTAATTCCGTTCGTCCTCCTTTTTTTTTTTTTTTTCATAGTGTCACCATTCACAAGGCTTGAACGAACGACTGCGTTACAGCCCCCTCCTCCCCTCCCTCCTCTTCCCCTCTGCTTTGTGCAGCAGAGGTGGACAGCGGGGGGGGGGGGGGGGAGACATCCGTTTAAAACAGTGGACAACTAGTGGCGAAGCGATTTGCTCGTTTCTCTAGTTACAAAAAAAAAAAAAACCTTTGTGGAATTTTTTATTCTCGCTTTCCCCTCGCTGCCTGAAAGTTCCTGACCCACTTTTGTACACAGAAGAATCTTTCGCTTGATTAGTCTTTACTTCACTAAGGTCATAATAAAAAATAAAAAAGTTTTAAACCTGGAAAGAGAACTTACAAACACAAAACCTTTTTTTTCGCAGAAAAATTAAGAGTTACTGCTGGTAAGAGGCAGCAAGTGATTATAACCAGTGTGCTGGTAACCGGTGTCCTGTTCCACATAGTGAAGTAAATCAGTCTCTGGTAATAGTATGAACCGGACTGTTACTAAAACCGGCGTAAAGATGAGGGGTGTTGGTTGGCTGGTTGTGTTCCAGCAGTCCCCGTTCGCATGCTGTAGTTTATAAAAGCCGATTGACTTTCGATTGGTCTCGTGAAAGTTTTCTCTTTCACGAGACCGAAGGCATGTTTGTAAGCGAACACATCTCTGCCAAACATATGTACTCGAACACAAAAGTAACGTAAAAGTAACGTTCGTTATTTTTGAAAAGTAACGGTAACGGTATATCGTTACGTTTGTAAAAAAGTAACGTAGCTCAATAACGCGTTAATTTTTACCAAACTAACGAGTAACGCTATTTCGTTACTTTTTTTTCGGTAACGGGCACAACACTGTGTTACAGTAATCTATTGTACATATGTATTTATTGCGTAATCGCTTCTCTCACCGTGTAATTTTGATTTGCGCGTGTACGGTAACTGAGAGTATTATTCATGGTGTTCTGATTTCATAATTGGATGTTGTACAATCATTCATACTGTACATTACTTGATTTGAAGTTGCCGGTCCCAGGATATGGGACCAAACTCTTCACCTCATCAAATAAACATTGATTGATTGATTGATTGATTGATTGATTGTGTTAAATAGTTCGTCAGCGAGAATAAAACATTTACTCTGTGGCGACTTATATTATTTGCCGCAATTTCCGAAATAAAACTGATGCACCTCCGATTTTCCCTAAAACAATGCATACCAATTATAAAAAATAAGCTTTATAGGGGATGAAAGGGCATTCTAAAAGATTCTGTTAAAAAGTACTTCTGCTTCACTTTGAAAGTACATTGTATTTATAGCACTTTACTTCAAATGCATTGCACCCGATGTACTTACTACTTTACTTGAAGTATATAACGTCTCGTTTACTTTGTACTTCCAAGTAGTTTTTAGACGTATTTTAGGCAACACTGTAGACAAGCAAACACTATCTTCAAAACCAAGCTCAGGCAGTGCTGAACCTCAAAGGAGAAATAATACATCCGCAGTACATCATTGAGTAAAAAGAAAAAAAAAGTACAGAACAATTAGGCATGCAGAAGCAGAACCAGCTATTAAAGCATTTCTGTGAAAACACAAGCAGCTTTATATTCGGCTAGCAGAATTTCGCTAAATGATCAAAACATGTGTACTTCCTTGTTAGTATAAAAATTATAAAAAGTAACTTCAAAAGTAAGGGGCTACTTTTTACGGTAATTAGTAATTTACTCAATTACTTTCCATTTCAGTAATTTCTTACTCTACTCAAATTACTTTTGAGGCTAGTACTCAGTAATTTAACTTAATTGCTTTTTTTTAGTAACTTGTACATGTCTGAATATGCTTGTATATGGAGGATTACAAGAAGGTCGCGTTTGCTAATGCCTTGAAATAATGGCACCAGACCCAGACGTCTCGTACAATGGGTAAATCTTTGATGTTGAGTTTGGCAGCGGTATAGATATTTCTATATGACAACCACAGGGGTTCACTTTTGATCGATTCATCGGGTAAGAAATAAACCAATGATCAATACATTGATAAATTAAAAGGTATACGTGAATCGATTACTTTTACAATTCCAGTTTCAACACGTCACGATCAAACATAAGATTATAAATTGTGAGTGCCTGTTGTGCGCGAAAATATATTGGTTTCACTAAATACAATGTTGATTGATGCCATCGAAACCCCACTCACTATTGTTTATCACGATACAAATACTTGAAAGGATAAAACATCGAGGACGGGGACACAAACAGGACTTCTTTCATTTAGCAACAACATAGAATGACACAAAATATAAAACCGCCCCCCTTAAAGGTTTCAACGTTCTCGAAGAAGAAAACGAGAATATTGTTAAAAAGGGAAAGGGAAATTTACTGTAAATTTAAAAGTTTAAAAAGCGCTGGCGTCACGACGAGGTATCACTAATCTAGTTATCTCTGGTGCTAGGAATTTGACCGCCATCATTGTCAGGAATAATGAAGGTGCAGAGATATTGTTGTTGACAGTCCCAAAGGGAAATGTACTGTACATTTAAAAGTTAAAAAACACTGGCGTCACGACGAGGTATCAGTAATGTAGTCATCTCTGGTGTTAGCAATTCGACCTCTGCCTTTGTCAGTAAAAATGAAGGTACAGAAATGTCGTTGTTGACAGTTCCCATTGCAAATGATTCAATGATTTCTCTCCCAAATATGTTGTTGTGCCCGCCCAGTATTCTATCAGAGAAATCAGGAGTACAGTCATTGCACGTGCGGCTGTGAACGACGATAGGGTGAAAAAACTCATTTGAAGCCTTTGATGCTTCCAAGTTGTGTTCTCTGAGTCAGGCACGTAGCCAGGATTTTGTGTCGGGGGGGGGGGGGGGGCGCCCATGACAAAATGCTGTATGAGGGGGAGGGGAGAGGTCCCAGCAAAATGGAAGATTTCGGGGGGGGGGAGGCCGGGCCCCATGCCCCCCCTCCCCCCCCCTGGCTACGTGCCTGCTCTGAGTCGATGGTTAACGCATCTCCCAGTTTGTCCGATGTACTGACTGCCGCAGCTTAGTGGAATTGAATAAACCTTTATTTCTTCACATTCTACGAACTTTTTGGAAGGTTTTACAATGCACCCTGTGAGACTGTCGCTCCCATTAACCTTTTTACACATCTGTTTAAGGCGCATATGACAGCAAAAGACCACAGTCGTGTCGAACTTGGACGCGAGAGATCTTAAACGGTGCGCGGAATTGTGAATGTGAAGAATCACAGCGAAACAACCCTTTTTTTTTTTTTGGCAACTGCTTGCGGAAGCTGTGGACTGAGAATGAATTTCTCAAAAGTGGAACAAAGTAGGCCCGCAGGAAAGCCTGCTTTTTCCAACCTTTGGTGCTGCAACTTGAGGCTACTTTCGGAGAAATGCGTACACGACTTGGAGAATGATGACTTGGAAAAGTGACCTCACTATGCCATGCTTAACTGACTTGGAGTGAGCGCTGGTGAGAGGGAGGACTGGCTTCTCCGATTTCTGCTGGGAGGCCCAACAAATACCTGAGGAATGAGGATGTAACCGTAAATCCAAGAATTGTAATCCTTCCTTCGAAGGATTTTCCCACGTAAAAGTTAATTATTTGATAGATCTTTTGAGCCATAAAATATCATATTTTTAATTACCTGCGATCTTCTACACTATTGCGTTTAATTTCAGCTTAAACTTTGTGCGAAATTCTGACACGGTATGTTACTTTATTTAAGGAGCGTGTAATAAAAAGTGTTCCTGAAATCAAATATATAATGGGGTTAAAAAACATTCGGGTTCATTTTCACACGTTTTCGGTAGGTTGGCCGCGGGTTCTAGGAGGCAGATAATTTTCGAATTGGCTTACACAAAGTGTAACAAATACGGAATACAAAACGAGTTGTCACTCAGCGGCGTGTGAGTGTCTCTTTTTCTTGTGCCTGTGCCCTAAAGCCGTGCTCACATTAGTACATCGTACGAACGACAGTCTGCAAACACGACTCACCGCACATATCCGTGGTTCGAATGCCGCTTGCCAAGTGTTCTCCTTGAACTCATTGCCACGCGGCATTCGATGCACGGATCTCACTGTGACTCGCGTTCGAATCTGCATGCAGATTGACTTTTATATAATGTATAAGCAGTGTGACACCGGCTTTAGTGTGTCTGCATATTGTGTGCGCGGTTACGTTGAGAAGCATCCTAATTGTCTGATCTCACCAGTATAGTTTGTCCACGCGACCGCTATGGTCATACATCGTGGGAACAGATAGTCTTTCTGCGCACGCGCGACAACCCCGCTGGAAGTCGCTAGCAGTGCACGAGACAGCACGTGCCATCTTGTTTATGGGAACATACTTTTTGTGAACTATACAGTTATGGCGGCGTCGCGCATGCGTGGAACGCTTAGTGAGATTGCTCTATTGAAAAAATATAATTAAGCGGAGATGTATGTTTGGACTTGTTCGCAGTAATTTCTCCACACATCATACTGATGGTGTCCCAAGAATCAACGTGCCCCATTTTATGGGTGTTGTCCATTACACCTTTCTTACTACTATAGTTCTGGCTGCAGTACACCCTTATGGAAAGGTTACTGCAGACATTACGCCCTTTAAAAAGGTGTATAGTGTGAAGTCACGACCTTTTTAATTGTGTGAAGATTTACGCCTTTTTTTGCGTTCTTTTACACTAATAAGCTTGTTAGGTAAAAAGGCAAGCCATTAACACCCCCCCCCCCCCCACACCAAAAAAAAAAGTGTGAAGATGTTTAGTGTGTATTGGATCTCCGGAAGCAGGTTCTCTACTTTAGGGTGAGTGGACTCATGTTTCCTGTTAGGGAGCCATGTGAGACACTTATGGCCATTCATTTGCGTTGCAGCATAGCCACAAAGCAGGAGTGTATGCGGCCAGATTTGTACACGTTACTGAAAAAATGTCAGGAATTACATTTACAATTACCCGAGGCTAAATTGTAACTATTTACAGTTACTTTTCCACTAAGTAAATGACCGTTACGTCTAAAAGTAATTGTTTATCCTCCTGACGTTACTTTGAACCTTCCTGTTCTATAGGGTAAGACTCAAAACACAAAAGTGTCATGGAAATGTCCATTGTTACCTCTAGTCAATGGGTTCTGCCTCAAAATACGCATTCTATCGATTACGTGCCCTAATATTGTAAAGAAACAAAATATCAATAAAATGATTATATAGGTTACAAAAAGCTGACACACTAAAAGGGTGACAGGGATGTAGGCCACCTAAAGCATTTAGAAGACTAGCTGAAAAGCAGCACAAAATCAAATAAACATTCGTACCTCCGAAAGATGAAAAGTGTTTTAATATCTTTTGAGCAGCATGCCAGTTATTGTCACACCATTTTCAGTCGATGTCCGCCTTGAACTTTATTTTAGCGGAATACGTCCCCTCCAGTTGTGACATTATGCAAACTGTCGTATAGTCACTATAGCCGACGAGGCCATTGTTAAATGTCTCGAGCTTTTGGAAGGCGTGCAATCGTTTGGTGTCCGTCTTCGCAAGCGAAATGTCAAGGCGTACAACACATTGTTACTATAAAAACTATAAAGTAACTTCAAGAGTAATTTGATACTTTGTTACTGTAGTTAGTAATTTACTCAATTACCTCCTATTTGGGTAACTTCTACTCTACCCAAAGTACTTTTGAGGCCAATACTTAGTAACTTAACTTAATTACTTTTTTTATTAACTTGTACATGTCTGGCGCTGAATGTATATGTTCACTGTGTTTATAAAAGATGCCCGAAGAGCCTGAAGCGTAATGGTGGCGTGAGCAAACAAAAATATTGTTTGTAGCACATGAATTGGGCGGTATACTTGGCGCCACCTAGCCAAGCTACTTGCGATTACTCTGCTTGACCCATGCCATCTGGTGGCAAGCGATTTATCCTTCTTTCACGCTTCGCCATAATTTCTAGTTACCGTGCAACAACGAGCCAAATAGGCTGCTTCAAACTTGCTCTTTTCAGAGCGGCATTTGGTTTCGCGAATGGTTTACCACTCCTCCGTGATGCGCGGTTGACGAAGGAATTGTGGCTCGAGGAATAGCAAGGTAAGGCATAAAGTGCGCAGAAGTAACTGGACACCGCTTGTCTCCGTCGCGCAGTGCTGACGATGACAAGGCTGAATGACTGCTTTCGAAACGCAAGTTTCTTGACCTGCGGGGAAAAGCCGGCTTCGGAAATAAATACAGTTCGCGGATTGTGTTACGTTTCTATATGCTGCTCCTGTCGCTCCGTACAATAGACCTAGCCTTCTCGTTATGCCTTATTGAACTCGATTAACTCGATTCGGGGCCGCCATAATGAGGTGCAGACAACAGAGGAACTTTGCTCCCCTGCTTTCAGGGACGAAAGTTTCTGCCTTTCTGGGGGACATAGGTTACGAGAACGTTCCTCCCTTCAGGGATGACTATTACAGACCCCATTTTCTAAAGTGCACCTGCGAATGAGTATCTTTCCATTTCCAAGTTTATAAATCGGTGTAGCAAACAGAATGGTGGTTCCAGTCGTACTTGATTCCTATGATGCGCACTCGAGATGCAATACGCACAGTCGCAAGTGCACAGAACCAAAATATATGTGTACTTTAAGTGCATGTGGGAGTGTGCGTGTTCCTTTTAAAAGTAAAACTAATTCCAACTACTCTGTTAGGGTCGCCAGAAGCATATTTTTAGGCTTCTGCAGCGAGCTCTTCCAGGCGGCTCCTCTACAAGAGCCGCCTGGAAGAAGAAAGACAGGAAAGAAGAGGGGGGGGGTCCAAAATATTTCAATATTTCTTTAGAGAAACTTGAGCTACTTTAAATCTATCCGAGTGATAAACAGTCCAACTGTACATATATATAAGCTAACAGTACAGCGCAAGACTACCAAATCGCAAGCTGTCTTTTCAATTTAAAACGCCTTCCTTTCTCCTCTTGGGGAAGTGCTCGTGTGGCCGGGAGGGAAGCGGGGGGTTGATGTTGGGTTTACTGGGAAGCCACGAGCAGCACTTTAATAAGGAAAGAGCCGCATGCACTAAAATCTCGTAAAAGTCGACAAGGGCGAAGGTAAGAAGTCGCCTTCCACCTCACTTATGTTGAGGTATACTGTTAATACTTTTTTATTTTATGTTTTTATTTTTTAGAGGATAATACAGTCGAATCCAACACGACTGGAATTTCCTTTATCTTCTCGAGCAGGTTGCATACACAATTTGCGTTAGCCAAGATATCAGAAAGACGCGATAGACGCATGCGCGAGCCAAAGCGCGGCGTTCGTAATGCCTTGCCACTTTGAGGGACCAAACCGACAAAGATAATCGAGTGTATAGTGCAAAGTTTGGACTCCAATTAACACGACTACGTCTGCTGGGTAAAAAAGAAAGGAATAAAAAGTTAGAATTCATATCGGAATACGCACGTGAACGTGGGCTTATAAACTCGACGAAATAATAAAGATAGTAACGCTGTCGATAATGCTTTTGGGTCACATTCTTGCTCTTGTGTATTGCATTTGTCTCGTAATAGTAAAGCTGTCTGGTTATTACGTTTCTCATCTTCACGTAATTAGTAGTCACTTGTTTCGCTGTAAACTGTATAGAACGAAATGTAACTTGACAACATACGGCTTTAAAGAAACTCACTGTTCCTTCGAGTATTATTTACTCAGACACTTTTAGAGTAGTATTGAGGACTTCACGCAGTTACAATCTTTCCTGATACTAAGGAACTTAAATAATTTTCTGAAGTATTTCGTGCCAGTCTGTTGTATTATACGTCCGGTAATTATGACATGTAACGTAGCCTGCAATTAAGCAACAGAATTAAAGATTTTTTTTTGGGGGTGGGGGGGGGGGGGGTTCAGCGTTTTTATAAGCAACCTGAACCAACACGCGCCTGTCGAAGCAGGTTTTGCGTGCATGGAGACCATGTCGTCGTCTTCCGAGTTAATTGTGCCGCTGTTGGCCGCCACTTCCTTCCCAAGGCCTGGCCAGTCACGCCAGTCGCGGTCGGCACAACAAACGAATTTGTTATCCTCTTTGAAACACAAAGTGCGCTTTAGAATTTAAACTTCTTCAATTCCAATTCTTGGAAGTTTGGACGTGGGTGAACGTAGTAAAGAAGTGCGGTCGTCTGACCACCCGCGATAGCGTTGCGCGTTAAACAATCAGAGCTTGCAGCGACACTGCACTGACTATATTTCTCCCTAAAAGCGTCGAACCATGTCTCGACTTCCATGGCAAATCGACCTGTCACCACTGTAAAATTTGTCTTTTGTATGTGCATAGCGTGTTGTGTCGTGTGTATGTTTGCAGGAAGTACAGTCAGCCCCAATAAAGCGTCTAATAAATGAAAAGAAAAAAAAAAAAGAAAAATTTAGCCACTGCAGAATCATTCATTCAGATCGAAACGAGCAGGGCTGGGTATTAAGCCCAGGACCCCCGGGTTCTGCGGCGCGAGTTTTCGTTCCACGTGCTCCTAGTTGCGCTCCGTTAACACACACGGCCACAGGTCCCTGCACCGTTGCGTAAACTAGTGTAAACATTCACAACGCCCAATTCACTCTCGCGTGAGCTAAACTCGGCAAAGTCGTGCCTCACAAACCGGAATTCCGCCATAAAAAACGGCCGGGTCTTTATATAAATATCCGGCCGCAAAAGCGACCAGCTGCCGTGTCGGTGCACGTACCTCTTCTGCCAGCACCGGTAGCTCGCGTGAAGCGGAGGGGGCGACTCCTGGCAGGTACCTCGGGGCACTTTTCGCGCACCGCGCGTAAGCGCACCGGCCACGCCGGCAGGCATTCGACAGGGGAAGTCCCAGCACAGCCCACGTCGCTCACGATCCGTCCTCGTCGCAAAAACCTCAGCTCAGCCGCCTCGGAGTGACTCATAGGGGTGTCGGTCACCACGGCGGGCCCGGGTGCAAACTGGGGCACGGTGGCTCGGGGCGAGGGGGCTGGGGGTGGAGGGGGTGGAGGGGGTGTCCCGCACTGCTCCCCGTCCGGAGCGAGGAGCGCGCTCGGTGGCGCTTCCGTGTCGGGGGCAGGCACAGGCGGCAACGCGGGTAGCGCTGGCCGCTGCGCACAAAGGCAGGCCTGTTGGCTTTTGGGCAGAGCGCCGCCGAGCGCGCCAGAGAGCCAAGCCCGGAGGCCGCTTCGGCGGGCGGGGGGTTGATGGTAGCCAGCGCCGCCGCGGCGGGCCAGTGGCCCGCGCCGGGAAGTGCATCTCGAGCGGGCACCTC
>JAZHYW010057264.1:0-41020 GCA_037355805.1 Ixodes ricinus | reverse complement strand
TCAACAAGCTGTAGACACCAGTAAGTATGTCCACATCGGCTCGCGCCTTTACATTAGTTTGGTTGATCAGGAAGTTTGTTTGTTTAGTGCGTCCATAGACGAAATATAACTTTTTGCAATTACTGTTTTTCTTAATACGTCTGAGTACGCGAGGTAAAACTCGGAGGCGCCATTGAAAAGCTCCATTTTGTACCTCTTCTCATCGCTTATCTGTACTGCCCCGCAGCACTGCACGAATTCGTGAAGTCCCCAACCGCTTGCATTTCACTAATATTCAGCATCGCGTATACGCATAAAGTTATCCTGCAATCATAGGCACATTCGCACATACAAACCGTTTAAGAAAGCAAAGTCAAGCACTTGCGTGAAGAATGTCGCACCATTCGGTGGAAGTGCGCCGGACGAACATGAACCCCGGTGCGCCAAACGAACGAAATTATTCAAAGCGCATTTGACGGTTGCTAATGGTCATAATATTTGTTATATTGTTTGCTTTCTTCCCACTGAGTATGCCGAGATAATTTCAGACACACCGTTCAGGCACAAATCTTGGGCGTCAGTAAAAGGTCGTCCAAAAGACTTAGCGAGGAGTAGGGGACGCTTGTTAGGGCCTCCGTCGTAGCTAGCCGATCTCAGCGTTTACGAAAACTTGATATTTATATCAGCATAAAATTTGAGTGTGAGATATGTGATGACATGAGGAAGACATAATAGTAACGTTTGTGCAAGTAGTGAGTCGAATGTATTGCGTTTCTTTAAAGTTAATCGCAACGCTGGCTCAACTTTGATACTCCTGTGAGGATGCGGCTTGCTTTTCGCCCAATGAAGTAACAACAAGCGGACGTTTGGCAAAACAAAATACGTGTAGGGCTCAAGGTGACCAAATTTCAGACATGGATTCACTGGTACTAGATGGAAGTTACTGACACGAGCTCAGATGCACTCGTGGGGTGAGGTATTAAGCCACGTCTCACTACGTTTGCATCCATAATATCCGGTGTTTCGGGAACCAAGGAAAATGCCCCGGTCTTCGTTTTTGTATCGCTCGAGAATAGTGTATTGTACATTCGTGAAAAAGTCAGATAGTCGAAAACGGAAGCAGCGCGTTCGGTCGCGGCGTGATAGCATGAAGTGAAGCTGCTCAGTCGAAACCGAAACTGAGTGGCCAACTAGTTCCCAGAGTGCACTGCGCGGTATTTCGCCACCCGGTGGGGCGCGTCGGTTTGGAAGAAGTCCTATTGCTTTGAGGTCTACCCAGTATTTTTTTTTAATTTCTTTTTTTCAATCAGTCAGCCAGAGCTGGCGTCAGGCAGCGGGATTTTTGTTTCGGGGGGGGGGGGGCGCCCGACAAGATGCAGCGGGGGAGGGGGGAGAGGAGGAGGTCCCAGCAAAATGGAAGATTTCGGGGGGGGGGGGGGGGGGCGGGCCCATGGGGCCACCTCCCCCTGGATGCGTGCCTGGCTGGCGTTCTGACATCATCGCAACCCAGACGACCTTGCGCTCCGCATACCTGATGCTCATTGTCATGTTCTAAACTTCAACTCTTCATCGGATATATTTTTATGCCCTATTTTTTGTCTGCGGTCCCTCCGTCCTAATACAAAAGTGATTGACGCTTCAGAGTGCCTTTCAGGAAAGCCAGATTCACGGGAATCTTTTAGAGGATAACTCTTATTCAGAACACCAAAGACCATCGAGATAATCTACACGCACACACACACACACACACACACACACACACACACACACACACACACACACACACACACACACACACACACACACACACACACACACACACCACAACACACACATGCGCGCGCGCGCACACACACATACACGCAGGCACACATACACCGTTTATAGGATATATACGTGCCTCTTATTCCGAGTCTTCTAGCGAGTGCCTCACCGCACCCTCCTGTATACTCCGCTGTCATTTTATGCTTATTTTTTTTGTCCTATAATATTTTAATTTTTTTTTTTGTGACACAAGAATGATTATAATGTTACGGTTTTAACATATGCAGGAGCGGAAGACGGAGGCCCGGTTGGGTCCTCGTCCCATGTTCCACAAAATAGGCCGGCTAATGAGCATTGCTGGAGCATGTGAAGTACAACATTCCAAAAGCTCTAAATATGCAGATAAGCCGACAAACGGCAGTGCGCATTCACTTCGCATGATGCCATGTGGTGTCAACAACCACTGTAGGCCACTGCTCTGACGCCACACGCAGAGCGAACGCCGCGGTGCGGACCTCGTCGCTGGTTCTGCAACATATATCCCTTTGGAATTTACTGCATTTAGCAGTGTTTCTTCTACGCTTAAACTAAAGTGCATACTTGTGAAAAAGAAAAAAGAAAGCTATTGCGGATCATTGCGGGAAACTGAAAATTTGACTCTCTTGCTTTTTGTTTTGTCGCGCATCCCGTCCATAACGGGCGCCGGTGTAGGGCGTCGCCATCTCTCGGAAGATATGGGGCGAAATAAATCGTCTGACACAAGTAGAGTGCTCTCTCAATATCGTATTCCCTGTGCTCCGGGCATGCGTTCATGTGTGCATAGTGCAAACGGAACGTTGCGCTGTGGCTTTTCGATCGTGGTGATATTTCCGCAATCAAAAGTTTAGCTCATCTGTTACCGAAGATTATGTGGGGCTACACCGATCCAAAGCGTCATTCACCCTCTTGGATTCATTGCGCGTGAGTTGTTTCCCGGGACGTTTTTAGTGGCCCTATCACCGTTCATGAAAATAAAGGCAGCGCATGCGCAGAAGCATGCGCGGCTTCCCTTCTCGGACGGCACAAGTCTCCGCCGGAACCTTGCGTCGCTCCATCTCAGCGCCGCGCGCCTAAGTAGTGGCGCTGAGAGGAGAAATATGTGCGTATAGTGAACCCACGGCTTTATTAAGGGGCACTAAACCACTTTGTGCGATTGTTTATTTGCGGCTATAATTACTCAATCCACAAGCTCATATACCATTAAAAGAAGAAAAAGCATTACATTTACGCGTGACCGAAGTTTCCATTAATATCTGCATCAAAAAAGATCCATTTCCTCGGAACTATCAGCTGACCGACCTCGTGGGCGCCGTTGTGCACTGGGAAGCGGCAGGACTCTGCCTTTTCTTGTCTGATGGCGACATCTGCTGTAGATCTTTTGATACCAATTTTAATAAAGAAATTGGGCACGCATAAAGGTCATGCAATATTTTTGTTTTGTTTCTTAGGATGCTAAGATTTTATAAATTGAGTTACGACCAGGAACAGAATATCGCAGAAGGTTGTTCAGTGTCCTTTTAACATCACGCCCAAGCGGTGGGGCCGACTGTCGCACAAGCGGTGCACAAACTGTGACAGACACACTCCATGCTCACTCCGATTGCAAATAGGGCATCTGGCCGCCGCCATGTTCCTGCTCATGTGAGGAATTAAGAATGTGAAATCGCAAGCTGCCAAAGCCGCATGCTGCACGTGCTTGAACGTATGGGACACCAGTCGAGACGCCACGCTTGCAGACGTATACTCCAGCTAAGAGGGGATTCTGAAGGAGGGAACCGGAGGCGTTTCGTTGTGTACTTGTTCTTTCAGCCGGAGACCACGTCCTATCAGCTCGGGCAGTGTCCGGCTGCGGGTGCATGTCTGCACGGCGCGCGGAGTGCCCCAGCGGAGCGATTTACAGTCCTCCGAAGCACGCGTTGTGCTGTGGCGCACGCGACGCCGATGGCACCGGGGAGGGAGGGAGGCAACGCTTTTAGAAGAAGAGACACGAGCCGCTCGTAAAAAAAAAGCGAGTCTCGCTGCTGGCTCGCGTGTGGCAGCCTGTGGAGTGACGCGCCGCGAGAGCGACAGGCGACCCCGGAAGGACGACCTTGGCTGCTTGTATTGGCGCTTTTTGTCGTGGTCGAGCCCCCCTCTTCGTTATCCCCTGGCCTTCTCGGCCTCCCTGGCGGGTGTGGGTGTTTCTTCTCTGAGGTATACGCGCACGCTTTCGGAGGCGTCGCGTGGTGTCTGTGACGGCGAGAAGGTCGCACGGGGAGAAGGGCAGGAGAACTGTGTGTGGATCCGGGGTAAGGAAACCGCTTCCGCCACTTGAAGAAGTCGCGGCTGGCGACGCCGAGATTCGTTGGAGAATGCAGCGGTTAGTGTGGTATACACGCTGCGTGTGCTGTTCGTGAGCGCGAAAACTGCCAGCAGCGGTTTTCTACCCTTATGTTTTTGCTGTTTGCGTTCGTCAATTGTTGTGGAGTAACGCGCGCTGCCTATGGAGACTTGCAGCTCCTCCGACTGACCCATACAAGAGTGGTCTATGGTCAGTCTGCGGAAAATTATATGGCCAGGCTACCACCACCTATGGCCCTCAGTTCGTGCCATAGATGAATCCATGCAGACATGCTCCAGGCGGCTGTAGAAAAATCTATGGCCCTGTGCTGGGGACCGGGAACCGCCAAATTGCTACCCGCCTGTAGAAAATTTGCCACGCGGCCCTGTGTGTAAAGACTGGGAACCAATAAATTGTCTTTAACCGTCTATGAGACAATTTTATGGCCCTATGTCTAAAGACTGGGAACCAATAAAATTTCTTTAGACGCCTATAGAGAATTACGCTGGCCCAATGTCACAAAGACAGCGAACCAATAAATGTTCTTTACCCGCCTATAGAAAATCCTTTGGCCCCGAGTTTAAAGACGGGAAACCAATAAAATTGTCTTTACCCGTCTATGAGAAGAACTTATGGCCCCGAGTGCTAAAGACTAAGAATCAATAAATTTTCTTTCCACGCCTATAGAAATCACTACCGGCGCTTACTGTTTTAGTAAAAACACTCCAGGTAAGAAGAAAATTCAATCAATACTAAATTTCTGTAATGTCGGTGACAAACCATGACCAGATATGTTCTCTGCTGTTGCAACGAGTCGTGAAAACCAGTAATATTGTTTGTTTGAAAAAATCCTTTAAAATGCTTGTGCAACAATTAAAATTAATTATTACCCCCAAAAGTGAAAATAAATTACACTGGCGCCGAACACTGCAATCAAGCAATAAGCTTTATTGCAATCTTCCAGCACCAGCGTACTGCATGTCATCACTGCATTGTCAACGTGATTCATCAAACTTGTTAAAAAAGATAATAAATTTTAGTTAATTAGCCTAATGATCTACATTTACTTTTTTCAGGGTGTTGAATTAAGAGATGGGGGGCTATTCCAAGAGACAATTCAAATAATGTATTAAGTACGAGTAATATTCGCTCCGCCTCTACGTGTTTTTGCGACAAATAATGGGTCACCGAAAAAGTCGGATTTCAAAAATTAGACTGCCATATATACAGCTTCAGCGCGAACGTAGCATATGAAAAGAGGGGGTCTGACAATAAAGAAAAAAAGAAAGAGGGTCCGGTGTCGCGGCGTTGTTTGCTGTTGTTGGCGAGTAGTGTTCTGCTTGTGTTCTGTGGATTCTGTGTGTTCCGACATGTACGTATTATCTACCACGTATTATCTACCATGTAGCGTTCACAAGACTTGAAGTAAAACTTTTTTTAGAGTTTGCTGGCTAAAAGAGAGCCATATGAGGTAAGCCATAGAGAAGTCTTTAGCCAACCATTGGACAAAGCTAAAGGCGCTATGGCTGGACAGCGATAGGGCCATAGACAAAGCTAAAGAGGCCTATAAAGGCGACCATAAGAAATACTAAAGACAGCCATAGAAAATTCTTTAGCTAATTGGGCCAAATAGCTAAAGCCGACCATACAAGAAATTTTCTATAGCCGACCATACACTCTAAGAAAAAAAGGTGTAGTCGGGTGTATCAGGCGCACATGCACCCTTTTCCTGAAAGATTGCCAAGCCCGTGTACTTGTACACCGACAATGAGCATCCTCCTCTCCCTTAAAAACCTCTAGGTGTATCAGTGCACCGCCACGCTAGCCAGGCGCCCCGTTCTGTTTGTGCTTGGATTCCCTTTTGGGGGTCACTTTTGAGTCGGACAGTTTCTTAGGAAGTATGGAGCTGTTCTGTTCACTCGGTATTGACAGTAGAGTAGACGCTATGCTTGTTTTAAGCCAATCGGGTCTCCGAGTAGGATCACGTGACTATAGTCTCCAGGCTAGAGATAAGGCAGAGAACGGCACCTGCCTGAAGGCCAAGGCCACGAGTAGCACCCACTGCACTATTAACTTTGGGTCGAACTTTCAAGAGGATAGAAGGGACAAATCCTTTCGTCGTGTTCATTGTTGGAATAACCCTGAAGATAAGCCTTTGCGAGGGCACCCTCCTTTTGGCCTTGAAGGAGTTGTTATTTCCTTATTCCTCTCTTTTTCTTTCTCTCCCTAAGCTGAAAGCTTTGAAGAAGGTGCGCAGTCGCCGGACCAATGAACCGGATTCTTTTTCATCCCTTGACTCCGCTGTCTGGGCACGGGTAATGGCAGGAGCGTGATCATGTGGTAAAGTTTTCACGAGTGACGTAGTAGCTCTTTCCAATCCCGGAATGTCTGATTCCCGGCCTAGTTTCTTGTGTGCTGTGCTGCGACCAGCGGGGCTGCCGGAGATTTCGTCCGCGACAACGTATTCGAGTGTACCAAGGCTTCCAGTGTTTGAAAAGTCCTACGCGTGCATCGGCAACAAGCGATTTCTTCAAAAAAGCCCAAGGAATTCATGTGAAGCGTTTAGTGTTCGGTATGGCAAATTACTGCTTCTGCCACATCGTGTTGAATCTTCACAGACCCCTTTCTTTTCGTTTTTGTGTTTGTGTGGTTCTGCAGCGCCCGTGTCGACATATATCTCGGATTACGTATTTCAAGTCCGGTATTTTCATCGTAAGTGCGCTGCTACCTACTCCTTTGCAGCAATTGACCGTTCCGTTCGGATTACCTCGAAAACTAGGCAGCGGCTATTTCCTAGCAGCCGGGAGAACAATTTCCCCAAAAATCTATCGGCACTCGCCTGACATTAGCTGTCTACAATCATGTGATAACTGCAGGTAGAATACTGACATTCTTATCCTCCCAGCGTTTTGTGAAAACGTGTTTCATGGACAGCTTTTCGTTGATACGCGTTTCGTAGACACGTTTCGTCGACACTAACGTTTCATCGTCACTCGTTACGCGAAATGCACGCTGTAGGGACATTTCGTCGCGCGTGTGTCTCTGAGGCGCGTGCTCACCGACCCAGCCCACCCGTTCACGTCGCTTCGTAAAAACAGTCTGCGGCGGTTTATTACAAAAATTTTACTCCACCTGTGCCACCCGTACATGTCACTTCGCGGGTACACTCTAAGGCAACTCATTACAAAAAGAAAAAAGGAAGCTACGATAAGAAAGCTAGTTTGAGCTGTCTATGAAATATCGCGTGTCGATGAAACGTCGTTCGATGAAGGGATTGTATCGCCAATGAGTGGCGACTGCCGGCAGAATTTCGGGTAAATAATTCTGCCGGCTGCTGGGAGAATAGACACTACCTAAGAATCACCCGGTTCTTGTTTGCTCAGTAATCTTCTCAGTTGTGTAACAGCTCCGCTATACATCTTCACATATCACGGATTGCTTGCACGTTTGTACTTGTTTACGGAATAGGCTGTCTAATAAACTTCTAGGAGATTTGAAAACAATCCCTTGTGTCTGTTTACCTGCCTTTTTGAAACCACCTGGGCGCGTACATTTCTTATGGGTTTCCTTCAGGTGGGTGCACAAAAAGGTGCAATGGTACACCATTGAATGAGGTGTATCTATGTTCCCTATGAGCGGGGTGGGTGTAAACAACGGTGCAAAAGTAAACCCTGTTGGTGGGTGTATCTGTACTCCCCGAAAATTGCGTGGGTGTACAAAAGGGAATACGTTTACACCTCAAATTTGGGTGTAACTCCACACCGGAACGACAGTGAGGGTGTAAGGAAGGAGTAGTTACACACCCCATTATTGAGTGTATATGTGCACCCCTCGAATGCTGAAGGTGTATAAAAGGGTGTACATATGCACCCTTAAAAACGGTGTATGTATGCACCTCGTCTTGTGGGTGTACTTGTACACCTTTGTGGGTGTAGTATATGTGGCAGCACTTACACCCCCTCTGGGTGTACCCACTACGCCCTTTTTTTTTAGAGTGTAGGACATTTTTGTATGGGAAAGCGTCTATGATCGCAGTCCCTCTCTCTCTCTCTCTCTCTCTTTCTGTCTTTCTCTCGCTCTCTTTCTCATTTTTGTTTCTCACAATAAAGTACAATCATCAGAAATGGTTACTTTAGTGGGATGTATTTTTCGTTTATTAAATGAGAAAACTTAAAGAAGGCGGCCTCTTTAGCGGTGCCGGGTACTCCAATGCCCCTGAGAATAAATATCGTCATACTGCCGCGTAGGAATTTTTCTCCGTTGATGCAGATTCTGATATAACAAACAACTGTTTATTTCAGGGATATCTGATAAACCCTTTTGTAAGAAGTATCGACAATTCGTCAATAAATGTTGGGAGGAATAGCCCTAACCTCTGGCGACTTCCCCTACCGTCCTCCTCGATCATACCTTCAGCGGGTGCCCCGACCACAGCCAAACTCGACGAACAAGGATCCACATAGAGGCGGGCGAGCCGAACTCCTCCGCAGCCGTAAGGAGTCCCAAGTTTGCGAGTTAAGCGCCGTTCACACTCCTGCGACCGAGTACGACCGAGAGAGACCAGACCGGTTTTAGGACCGGATGCGCTACAGCGGAGCTGGTCCTAAGAGATCGCAAGAGGCTTAAAAACCGGTCTGGTCTCTCTCGGTCTTACTCGGTCGCAAGAGTGTGAACGGGCCTTTAGCGGGTGGGAGAATCCACAGCCGAAGGGGTCGGACGTATACAGGTTGGCTTCCAGGAGCAGGGTGATGTTCACGGGATGGTGTCCCTGGCCTCTGGCAGCTGCTTATATTGAGTTTAGCAGCATTTTGGGGCTACTCTGGCAACCAATCAGCGCAGGTTTTCTTAGAGCCAATAAAAATGCTCGGAGCCCAAAGCAAATAAGAACATTCCAAGAACAAGCGCATACACAAAACAGAACACATTCCAAACGAAGCTCACAAGAGCATTCATAAACCATACAAAGCACATTCGTAGACAGAGAAGTTACCCAGGGAGAAAAACCACCTCCGAAGTGGAGATCCCAAAAGCAGACACGCATAAGACAAAACATCTCCGAAGCTGGGTTCTATAAACTAAGTGTATACCGTTACAGCGTTCACGTTCGCCTCCATTGGGGCGCCTCCCGACTTCGGCAGAAATCATGAGCCATCCCGTGGAGACGAGCGAACCCTCGGAGAAAGTTAAAATATAAGGTAAAAGCTATAGGCTAAACATTCTCGCGAGCAAAACTTCGCGACAATACGTTGGGTACTGACTTTGCTCCTAAACCTTGTTGTTTTACGCTAAACCCAACGTTACTGGAACACCCAGTTGGGAAACTCACGCTTGAAACCCGGACCGCTCCCGTACACCGAGAGCGAACTAGATACGATTGCAACGTCGCTTTTAGCGGCGAGTCAAAACATGAAAGTTAGCTTTGTATAGCTACTGCGAGATGGCGCGGCGATATGACGCTGTAAAATGGCGCCACCGGCTAGCTCTTGCGCGACTCGACTGGACCGTGCACAAAATGCGTCCAGTCACGTAAAAACTGTGTAATCTTTTTTCTTTTCTTTTTTGGAGGGGGGGGAGGTATTATTTTTATTGTCACATACGCTTCCTATTTAGGCACCTAAAATGTTTTAAATGGGATTCAGTGTGTTAAGTTGATACAGAGTTTACCGGATGGAGGCATGTTTCTTATAGAGATATCACGGTAATACGAACGTGAATCACTGGGGGACCTGGTTACAAAATACTGTCATTAGTGTTGCGTGCTTGAAATCTCGTTGAAATCTTTAAGACTTCAACGTTAACCGTCGCTTTCGTCGAGTTCAGCTTGGCTCTTCATCATGGCGACTATGCGAAGTAATAAACTCCTAGTCGTCTAATTGTCGGGTTTATACATCGCACGTCTGATGACTTGACAAAATATTTAAAAAAAGAAAGAAGGGTACAATTATTCGATTTTCATCGAGGTCGTGCAGCGTAATTGATTTCTCGTGCTCCGGGAAGAGAAGCAGAATTGCGGAGAAAATATTAAAGGCTTGTTTAACAAGGCGTTCATCAGAATTGCACTGTCTAGCCTCATGTCCTTTAGGTTGGCTTGCAGCATTATTCTTCTAAGTTAAACGCCCCATCCTTCAAACTAGGATTATGCACCTATTACCCATTAAACAGGCTTAACCGACTAATAATATTTATTTGATTAATTAATCAGTAAAATCTGGAGACTGGAAATATCCTTCAAGTGTTAAGAGAATATAGCATTATTCATTTGAAAGACACAATCATAGGTCTTTGCGAAGCCTTAGTGATGCAAGAATTGTATGTTGAAAAAAATCCTTTTATCTTACTCGTTGGTAGAATTTACAAACAAATGCCACGGGCTGATGAAGGCACAGAAAAAAAAAATTTATTTAAGTTTTTACTGACGTCAAGTTTCCAGATACTAAATACTAAAATACCTGGAAACTAACTAAAACGCTCAAGATGCGTGTTTTTTGTTTTGTTTTTTACCTAGATTTGTTTTGGTGAAAATGAAATATAAAACATAAAAAAGAAAAAGCTACGGGGTCCGCGTTTTTTTAATCCTATTCCCTGTATACCGCGAGTGGTAGCAGCATGGAAAACGTAACACAACCCGACAAGAAGGAATATTTTACAACAGGAAGATAAGCAACGATTATAGTATGGCTGGTAGACACGTTTTGTGTTTCTGGAGCTGCAGATGGCAGTGCTGCTGTTGTGAACGAAGGCTCGAACGGTAGCCGACGTGTGCGAGGCAGACTTGAACGTAGCTCAACTACTCTACTCAAGTTACTGTAGTTTAACTACTTTTCTGAGTAGTTTAGTAACTTTCAATTGCATTTTGATTTCGGTAATTAGTAGTTTACTTGAATCCCTTTTTGCGAGTAACTTTTACTCAAATTACAAATTATTTTCGAGTTTTAGTTGTAGGTTTGCTTATAAACAAACGTTTTTGCACAAAAAGAGATATGTTGGAAGATTAGCTAATATTTGCAAAGAAGGGGGAAACATGTGCCGTAGGAAGGGGGGGAAGGGAGGGTAGTAATTTAAACGGTCCGAAACTCCCTAAAATTTTCACGAGCCCCCCCCTTCCTCCCCTGCAACAACCCTTCTACGGGCGCGGGAGGCAGGCAGACACGTCGCAGATGAGGCCTAGTAACTGCAGGATTAGCGCCGAAAACTGGCGTTTTCTTTGTGTCCCAACGCTCTAGGAGACTTGACCCATTTGAAGATAGGGCTGGTCCCCGCTTCTCCCAACATAGGAACTCTTGCCCACTACTGGAGGTGTACATACACATGGCATTCTCACTCCAAGGAAGTAAGCTCGCGCTGCAGAACCCAGGGATCCTGGGTTCGAGCCCCACCTGCCCGTTTCGATCTGGATGAGCATCGTGCCGGCGTGCGGTCGTGTATCACTACTGCGTGGTGCACGTTAAAGACCCCAGGCTAGCGGTTGTACTGCACTGGCTAAATTGCTCATCTACAGCGAGTGACTCGTCGCAACTTTAAATGGCTGACCAACTACACGCTGTATAAATATCCCCACAACCCAATTTTTTCAAAGGAAGTAACAAAATGCAGCACCCGCTCTGAAGCTCATCTGTTGCTCCTGTATAGTTTTGTACTGTCTTTTGAGACGTCGTCTGGTCATTTCTCTGGAGTGAAGTAATGGCGCCTATAAGACTGATACAAATAAGTGTCTTATAAGTTGATTGTGTTAAGGACGATTGAAATAGCCAGCACCATTTTCTGCCGCTCTTCCTGTAAGCTTGCAATTTTCTGCTATACTGCTCAATTTGGCTACATCAACATTTCTTATAGTAACTGGTCCCTAGAGGGGGTATTACCGGGCACACCCTTGCCGCCTAAAAAGCGACCACTTGCGACAGAGTTGCCCCGCTCAATGACCGGATCCACCAGACCTTGACCTCGGACGCACAAATGGATACCGTCGAGACTACGAGCCACATTTCTGCAGCGGAAACGCGTCAACCTCAACAAGAACCGCAACTGACGGCTAAGGATATCAATGACGACGTTCCAACGAAGAAACAGTGCGTGAATCTTCCCTCGGAACAAATGGACGAGGACAGGACATCCAACTACTCGTTTCATAACGGCACTCCTGGAGACTTAGACGACTTCACTCAAGTCAGTGTGCGGAAAAATCGCCCCGCCGGAATCCCATTGATAATCTAGCCAAAGAATAGGGAACCTCGTTCTGGAAAATCATCCCCCACAGAATAGCAAAATAAATCGTGACAGTATCAGAAGAGAAATTACTAGCACGTGCCGCATAAGGAAAGATGGCACAATCACGGTCAACACGGCGACGCTGAACTCAACGAACAGGCTTCTTATGATGAAATATCTTGTCGGAATCGACGTGACAGTGACAGTGTCCGAGTCATACACACGCAATGTTGGAAAGTTCAACAACATACCTGTCCAATACTCAGACTGCGAACTGCTTGACTACCTGAAGGGCGCTGGTGTCATCGCAGTCCAACGACAAATTGCATATTCAAGGAAGAAGACGGCAGCATGGAGCAACAACCAACAGAAAGTGTTCTGCTTCACTTTCCACAGAATCACCCGATGCCTGCACGGGTCCTATTGAGCTTCACTAGTCATCCTGTGATGGAGTACTTTGGAACCCCGGTACAATGCTTTCGATGCCAACGACATGGGCACCTCGCAAGACACTGTCGCGGCCAACAGAGATGCAAGGTGTGCGCTGGACCACACAGCTACAAGGACTGCATGGACAAAACTAATCCAAAGTGTGCAAATTGTGGAGACAACCACTGTGCTTCATTTTCAGGCTGTCCTCACAAAAAGGCAGCAGCTGCAGCAGAAAACATGAAATCCTGAATGGACCAATACAAAATAACCATTATCCTTCCCCGAATCTTGAGGTCACACACACCCCGCTGCCTCCTCTACCACCTTCTCGCCCACCTCCACTTCCCCCTCGTCCCTCTACATCATCACAGCAGACACAAGTATCTCAACCATATCAAAGGTTGCAGTATTCTGATGTGTTAAAACGCCAATTAAACGCCCAGATCCAGTTCAAGACTCCATCTCACCTAAGCTCGACGATTTCTGGTCAAACGCCTCCAGGAGACCGATCATCAAACCTCTCCCTGTACCAGCACCCTGCAAACAGAAGCGTGATATGCGCAGACCCGATCATCGGGAGGATCACTTTGAGACACGGCAATCCAGCGACGTCTCACATTTGCTGGTACCGATGTTTTTTACGGCTCTAAGAGCCATACTCAGGGCCGTGCCCGCAGCCAACAATCTTCCTGAGGTAACAGCATTATTCGCTCTGGAAAGATTGCTTAAGTCCTCACGAACATTGATGAATGAAGAGTATTCCAATGCCTGATTTGTAGCAGACATATAGGAATATTTCAGTGGATGTCAACGGATTACGGCAAAAGTATGGTGATTTTCGTCAATTTCTTAAAAAGAACAATATACCAACACTTGCATTAACCGAAGCTCGCGTGGACGACGACTTTTGCCTCTCAAACTACGTGCAGTACAAATCATCTCGTCAAAATGGTCAAAGTCGAGCGATGCTATAGCTGTATAGAAAGATCTGGTATCAGTGCACCTATTCTCTTCGACAAAAGAGATCCCAGAATTCGTCGCATGCAGGTAGGTGGTAAATCTTCAGTTACAGTTGTGAGCGTATATACATCGAACCTCAAACTCCAATAACTTCATTTGGGATTTCCTAAATATTTCGTCAGTATCTGCTCTTTTTTTCTATATATGTTGAGATTTCAATGGACACCACACATTGTAGGGGAGTGACAATTGCGATCGACGTGGAAATGTTATTGCCGAGTATGTGGACAAGTATAACATATGCGTTCTCGACGACGGATCACTGACCCTTGTTTGTGGCCCTACCTACTGCAGCTGTTTAGACCTGACTCGATGTTCTCCAGACATTTCACCTCAAATGACATGGATGACAGACAGGAAACCCGAGGTATATACCATTTTCCCATTCTCGTACAACACCCTCTTCTTAATATTCGTGGGCAGCAACATAGAGCACGGATAACGAACTGGCAGATGTTCAGACATTTAAATACTTTAAAACATGCCGATTTAAAAGAGCCCAATGATTTTGCAAACTCGATTTTGCTCAGTTACGAACGAGCAACGCGTCTCGTACCTGTACCTAACGGACACGTTAGTGTTAATGGTAAATACGAGAAGCTACGCGCAGAAAGACGAAGAGCAGAACGCCGCTATATAGAAGATCGGGAAATGTTGAAGACTATAACCAGGCCCAACGTGTTCACAAGCTTATGCGTCGAGAGCTGCAAAAGTCTCTCAGTCCGCCGATGGAGGAAGTTCAGCGGTAACCTGACCCCCTTCACTCCAATTCCAATATAGTATGGAAAATACTTCGTTCTCTTCGCACGCCTGTTATGCAAAAACAACCCTTCCGCGCGCTAGCTCTTCTGAGGGGCATATCGGAAGTGACAATCGGGGATGAATTTTGCGCTCTCTTAGCACAACAAAGCGCTGTGGTAACAACTTCCCAATACCAATTTTCCAAGACGCAGGCTACTCGTACTTTCGAGAACGAGAGGCATCTAGTGCATGCAGAGCTAGATCATGAAATCAACATACGTGAAATTTATTGTGCGCTTCACAACATCCGCAGGTCTACAGCTCCTGGTCTCGATAAGATCACTTACGATGCACTAGCAAATCTCGGCCCCGACGCCACCAGCACTCTTCTCGAAATACACAATGAAGTTTGGAGGACAGAGACAATACCGGAATCGTGGAAGCTAGCTAAAATAGTTTCGCTCTTAAAACCTGGGAAATCACCACTAAGCCTGGATTCTTTCCTCCCTGTAAGCTTAACCAGTTGCGTCGGAAAGCTGCTCGAAAATATCTTATATAACCGCTTGCAGTGGTGGTTGGAAACTAGTAAAGCGTTTCCCGAAGAAATTACAGGATTTCGTACACGTAGATGTACAATGGATGGCATCTTAGACCTCACCTAGAGTATGAACGAGATAACGGAAACATTAAAGTGGCAGTGTTCCTAGATATTCGCCGAGCAATTGATACGCTTAGTCACGCTCATGTTCTTGAAGGACTTGTGCTTATTGGTGTATAGGGACACATGCTTCGCTGGATACAAGAGTTTCTTCAATGCAGGAACATCGTAGAGTGTACAAATGATGGAAACAGCAAGCATCATGAGCTGCACCATGGAGTACCCCAAGGTAGCGTGTTGAGCCTACTCTTTTCAATGTCGTAATGGCGCAGTTATCGCAGAAACTCCAGCCACCTTTACGAATATACCATATATGCTGACGATATCTGTATCTGGAACTCTGGCTCGTCCAAAGATATCTTAAAGAATCAGTTACAGATAGCCTTAGACACAACAAACAATTTTTTAAGAGAACGAGGAATGGAGCTATCTGCCACGAAATCGGCATTTATACCATTTACCAGAAAAAAAGCTTCTGGTTTTGAACTTAATGTAAATGGAGACTCCATTCAGCGAGTTCAATCATACAAATTTCTTGGAGTCCCACTGGATCAATCCCTGACTTGGTCCAAACATATAGATATGCTGGAGGGGAGAATTAATAGTGTAATTAATGTTTTTTCGATGCATCGCGGGTGCAAAATGGATAGCATCAATAGATTCAATGCTCCCATCAGGCACGTATCCAGGGGGGGGGGGGGGGGCATGGGGCCCGCCCCCCCCCCGAAATCTTCCATTTTGCTGAGACCTCCTCTCCCCCTCCCCCTCATACAGCATTTTGTCATGGGCGCCCCCCCCCTCCCCCGAAACAAAATCCTGGCTACGTGCCTGGCTCGCATTACACGGCGCTTGTGCGACAAGCGATTGCCTATTCTATACCTGTGTTACAGGGGCTTTCCAACACATCAGAAGCTCGCCTTACTTATATACTTGCAAGAGGTCTAGAGTATGCTTAGGTCTTCCGCGAGCAACATCCAGTGCGCTGGTACTCGCTACAGCCAAAGAACCGCCAGTAACTATCCCAGTGAGCGTCACGAGGGTCAGCGGCACCGGGGCGGTAGCCCGCCTCGACACCCCCCCGCTCTCGCGCGGCCCACCACGACTCCCCCCCCCGCTTTCGTGGGGCCGCCTGCACTCCCCCCCGCTTTGCGTGGCCCGCCGCGACTCCCCCCCTCCCCTCGCTCTCGTGGCCCGCCGCGGCACCCCTGAGCCCTGCACCGGGGCGGTCCGCCCCCCCGCCCCCCGCGTGACGCCACTGAACTATCCTAAGAATCCAGTATGTCGTAATATTTTTAAGACTTTCTGTGCGGCCCCTTTTTAATGAAATTCTTTCTCCGCAAAGGGACGAACTTTCTTCGAACATTAAATTCCGTGCCCCTGTTAATCCCTGAACAAACACACTGGGTTCAGGACATTCATAAGCCACCATGGACGCTACCATTACTAGAACATCAACATGAACATTCCGGGCATGGAAACAAAAGCATCGGTCAATTCACACGTTGCAAGGACATTGACTCTTGCACATCTGCAGCAAAAATACGACGACAACATCCACGTGTATACCGACGGATCAACCAAGGATGAAGGATCAACATCAGCATTTGTGGTACCCCATTTCAACCATTGGTCATCCTTTAAAGGACACATGCAAAGGAAAAAAACATTTTTTAAAAATAGCCTAGATGGAAAAAGTATGTTATAAAACGAATTTACAAAGAAGAAAGAAAATTTTTAGAGCTATATTTACGGCGCAAAACGAATTTGTAGTTGGCGCCCGCGGGAGCCGCCGCTGGTCACGTGGTAGACCTGTGCGTCGCCGCCGCCGCACGCTGAGCGTTTTGCGCCGCCGCTTCAACGCGTTTCTCCACGCCGCCGTCGCCGCCGCCGCACAAGTTCGTCTGCTTCAGGGCGCCGCCGCCGTCATCTGACCGGCGCACAGGTCTATCACGTCTGCTTGCGCTTTTTCAAAAGCTTCATTTGGGCTCTAAAAGTTACTTATTAATCTTTGTTTTTTGTTGCACTTCAAACGAAGATGAATAAGTAACTTTTCGAGACCATAGGAAGCTTCCGAAAGAGCGCAAGTACCACGTGACAAATAGGGGCCAGTCACGTGATAAATATGGGCCACTTTTCCGCGGCGCCCGTGGCCGCCAACTACAAATTCGTATAGCGCCGTAAATATAGCTCTAAAAAAATTATTTTTCGTTGTAAATTCGTTTTATGACTTCCTTTTCCCAACCCGGCTGTTTAAAAAAAAGATTTTTTTTATTTTCATGTGTCCTTTAAGTTGTCACATCATACTTCTTCAACTACCACAGAATTGCATGCTTTACTCGTGGCTGCAATGTACATCAAAAATAGCTTGAAAGCGAATTCCTGGGTTATATGTACCGACTCCAAGCCAGCACTGCAATCCATTAACACCCTGAATACTAGCAACGAAAATATGTCTCTTGTGTACCGAATTTGTAAAGACCTTGGGGAAGCAATAGGATTTGGACACGGTACACCTTCAATGGGTTCCTGGACATAGCGGTGGTTCAGGAAATACCCAAGCTGACCAACTGGCCACGGATGCATATACAAGCAACAACGTCCAGCTCACACCTTTACAAAAAGCGATGCCAAGCGTTACATTCGATGTGAGAAACAGGATGTCCCCTGACACGTGGCTCAAGAGCATCTCGGAACAGAGCCTACTCCTTTAATTGACCCAGACCTTCGGTGTCCAGTCCATAATTACTTGAGCAGACCCATTGAAACATTAATTCATCGCCTACGACTAAATGTCGCGTACACCGGCAGATTTCATTTGCCGAATTCGACAGGTGGAAACACCGAGCTGCACTTGTGGTGGCCATCCCATGGAAGACGTTCAGCACATAATAATGGACTGTCCAAGATACGACCAGTGGCGAACTCGATTGCGAGTGGGACTAAGCATACTCGACAATTGCTCTTTTTCTTTGGCCAAAGTTTTAGGTCCTTGGCCGGACTTAAAAAGCCAGAAGAGGGCATCAACTTTACTACGTGATTTTTTTACTGAAACAAAGATAGTTGACAGATATTAGGTATTATTCGAAGGTCAAAATACGCACGACGCGCCCTTAAAAGACAACTGCGTTTTTTTATTGTAATTTTATTACTATGTTACAGTAATCTATTGTGCATATTTACATATGTATTTATTGCGTAATCGCTTCTCTCACCGTGTAATTTTGTTTTGCGCGTGTACGGTAACTGAGAGTATTATTCATGGTGTTCTGATTTTATAATTGGATGTTGTACAATCATTCATACTGTACATTACTTGATTTGAAGTTGCCGGTCCCAGGATATGGGACCAAACTCTTCACGTCATCAAATAAACATTGATTGATTGATTCATTGATTGTGTAAAATAGTTCATCAGCGAGAATAAAACAATTACTCTGTGGCGACTTATATTATTTGCCGCAATTTCCGATATAAAACTGATGCACCTCCGATTTTGCCGACCTTTGCGGAAAAAAAAAAACTGGTGCACCTCCGATTTCCCCTACAACAATGCATACCAATTAAAAAAAAAAACTTTATAGGGGATGAAAGGGCATTCTAAAAGATTCTGTTAAAAAGTACTTCTACTTCACTTTGAAAGTACATTCTATTTATAGCACTTTACTTCAAATGCATTGCACCCGATGTACTTACTACTTTACTTGAAGTATATAACGTCTCATTTACTTTGTACTTCCAAGTAGTTTTTAGACATACTTTAGGCAACACTGTAAACAAGCAAACGCTATCTTCAAAACCAAGCTCAGGTAGTGCTGAACCTCAAACGAGAAATAATACATCGGCAATACATCATTGAGCAAAAAGAAAAAAAAATTCAGAACAATTAGGCATGCAGAAGCAGAACCAGCTATTAAAGCATTTGTGTGAAAACACAAGCAGCTTTATATTCGGCTAGCAGAATTTCGCTAAAGGATCAAAACATGTGTACTTCCTTGTTAGTACAAAAATTATAAAAAGTAACTTCAAAAGTAAGGGGCTACTTTTTACGGTAATTAGTAATTTACTCAATTACTTTCCATTTCAGTAATTTCTACTCTACTCAAATTACTTTTGAGGCTAGTACTCAGTAATTTAACTTAATTGCTTTTTTTTAGTAACTTGTAAATGTCTGAATATGCTTGTATATGGAGGATTACAAGAAGGTCGCGTTTGCTAATGCCTTGAAATAATGGCACCAGACCCAGACGTCTCGTACAATGGGTAAATCTTTGATGTTGAGTTTGGCAGCGGTATAGATATTTCTATATGACAACCACAGGGGTTCACTTTTGATCGATTCATTCGGGTAAGAAATAAACCAATGATCAATGCATTGATAAACTAAAAGGTATACGTGAATCGATTTATTTTACAATTCTAGTTTCAACACGTCACGATCAAACATAAGATTATAAATTGTGAGTGCCTGTTGTGCGCGAAGATATATTGGTTTCACAAATATAATTTGTTGATTGATGCCACCGAAACCCCGCTCACTATTGTTTATCACGATACAAATACTTGAAAGGATAAAACATCGAGGACGGGGACACAAACAGGACTTCTTTCATTGAGCAACAACATAGAATGACACAAAATATAAAACCGCCCCCCTTAAAGGTTTCAACGTTCTCGAAGAAGAAAACGAGAATATTGTTAAAAAAGGAAAGGGAAATTTACTGTAAATTTAAAAGTTTAAAAAGCGCTGGCGTCACGACGAGGTATCACTAATCTAGTTATCTCTGGTGCTAGGAATTTGACCGCCATCATTGTCAGGAATAATGAAGGTGCAGAGATATTGTTGTTGACAGTCCCAAAGGGAAATGTACTGTACATTTAAAAGTTAAAAAAACACTGGCGTCACGACGAGGTATCAGTAATGTAGTCATCTCTGGTGTTAGCAATTCGACCTCTGCCTTTGTCAGTAAAAATGAAGGTACAGAAATGTCGTTGTTGACAGTTCCCATTGCAAATGATTCAATGATTTCTCTCCCAAATATGTTGTTGTGCCCGCCCAGTATTCTATCAGAGAAATCAGGAGTACAGTCATTGCACGTGCGGCTGTGAACGACGATAGGGTGAAAAAACTCATTTGAAGCCTTTGATGCTTCCAAGTTGTGTTCTCTGAGTCAGGCACGTAGCCAGGATTTTGTGTCGGGGGGGGGGGGGGGGGCGCCCATGACAAAATGCTGTATGAGGGGGAGGGGAGAGGTCCCAGCAAAATGGAAGATTTCGGGGGGGGGGAGGCCGGGCCCCATGCCCCCCCCCCCCCTGGCTACGTGCCTGCTCTGAGTCGATGGTTAACGCATCTCCCAGTTTGTCCGATGTACTGACTGCCGCAGCTTAGTGGAATTGAATAAACCTTTATTTCTTCACATTCTACGAACTTTTTGGAAGGTTTTACAATGCACCCTGTGAGACTGTCGCTCCCATTAACCTTTTTACACATCTGTTTAAGGCGCATATGACAGCAAAAGACCACAGTCGTGTCGAACTCGGACGCGAGAGATCTTAAACGGTGCGCGGAATTGTGAATGTGAAGAATCACAGCGAAACAACCCTTTTTTTTTTTTGGCAACTGCTTGCGGAAGCTGTGGCCTGAGAATGAATTTCTCAAAAGTGGAACAAAGTAGGCCCGCAGGAAAGCCTGCTTTTTCCAACCTTTGGTGCTGCAACTTGAGGCTACTTTCGGAGAAATGCGTACACGACTTGGAGAATGATGACTTGGAAAAGTGACCTCACTATGCCATGCTTAACTGACTTGGAGTGAGCGCTGGTGAGAGGGAGGACTGGCTTCTCCGATTTCTGCTGGGAGGCCCAACAAATACCTGAGGAATGAGGATGTAACCGTAAATCCAAGAATTGTAATCCTTCCTTCGAAGGATTTTCCCACGTAAAAGTTAATTATTTGATAGATCTTTTGAGCCATAAAATATCATATTTTTAATTACCTGCGATCTTCTACACTATTGCGTTTAATTTCAGCTTAAACTTTGTGCGAAATTCTGACACGGTATGTTACTTTATTTAAGGAGCGTGTAATAAAAAGTGTTCCTGAAATCAAATATATAATGGGGTTAAAAAACATTCGGGTTCATTTTCACACGTTTTCGGTAGGTTGGCCGCGGGTTCTAGGAGGCAGATAATTTTCGAATTGGCTTACACAAAGTGTAACAAATACGGAATACAAAACGAGTTGTCACTCAGCGGCGTGTGAGTGTCTCTTTTTCGTGTGCCTGTGCCCTAAAGCCGTGGTCACATTAGTACATCGTACGAACGACAGTCTGCAAACACGACTCACCGCACATATCCGTGGTTCGAATGCCGCTTGCCAAGTGTTCTCCTTGAACTCATTGCCACGCGGCATTCGATGCACGGATCTCACTGTGACTCGCGTTCGAATCTGCATGCAGATTGACTTTTATATAATGTATAAGCAGTGTGACACCGGCTTTAGTGTGTCTGCATATTGTGTGCGCGGTTACGTTGAGAAGCATCCTAATTGTCTGATCTCACCAGTATAGTTTGTCCACGCGACCGCTATGGTCATACATCGTGGGAACAGATAGTCTTTCTGCGCACGCGCGACAACCCCGCTGGAAGTCGCTAGCAGTGCACGAGACAGCACGTGCCATCTTGTTCATGGGCACATACTTTTTGTGAACTATACAGTTATGGCGGCGTCGCGCATGCGTGGAACGCTTAGTGAGATTGCTCTATTGAAAAAATATAATTAAGCGGAGATGTATGTTTGGACTTGTTCGCAGTAATTTCTCCACACATCATACTGATGGTGTCCCAAGAATCAACGTGCCCCATTTTATGGGTGTTGTCCATTACACCTTTCTTACTACTATAGTTCTGGCTGCAGTACACCCTTATGGAAAGGTTACTGCAGACATTACGCCCTTTTAAAAAGGTGTATAGTGTGAAGTCACGACCTTTTTAATTGTGTGAAGATTTACGCCTTTTTTTGCGTTCTTTTACACTAATAAGCTTGTTAGGTAAAAGGCAAGCCATTAACACCCCCCCCCCCCCCACACACAAAAAAAAAAGTGTGAAGATGTTTAGTGTGTATTGGATCTCCGGAAGCAGGTTCTCTACTTTAGGGTGAGTGGACTCATGTTTCCTGTTAGGGAGCCATGTGAGACACTTATGGCCATTCATTTGCGTTGCAGCATAGCCACAAAGCAGGAGTGTATGCGGCCAGATTTGTACACGTTACTGAAAAAATGTCAGGAATTACATTTACAATTACCCGAGGCTAAATTGTAACTATTTACAGTTACTTTTCCACTAAGTAAATGACCGTTACGTCTAAAAGTAATTGTTTATCCTCCTGACGTTACTTTGAACCTTCCTGTTCTATAGGGTAAGACTCAAAACACAAAAGTGTCATGGAAATGTCCATTGTTACCTCTAGTCAATGGGTTCTGCCTCAAAATACGCATTCTATCGATTACGTGCCCTAATATTGTAAAGAAACAAAATATCAATAAAATGATTATATAGGTTACAAAAAGCTGACACACTAAAAGGGTGACAGGGATGTAGGCCACCTATAGCATTTAGAAGACTAGCTGAAAAGCAGCACAAAATCAAATAAACATTCGTACCTCCGAAAGATGAAAAGTGTTTTAATATCTTTTGAGCAGCATGCCAGTTATTGTCACACCATTTTCAGTCGATGTCCGCCTTGAACTTTATTTTAGCGGAATACGTCCCCTCCAGTTGTGACATTATGCAAACTGTCGTATAGTCACTATAGCCGACGAGGCCATTGTTAAATGTCTCGAGCTTTTGGAAGGCGTGCAATCGTTTGGTGTCCGTCTTCGCAAGCGAAATGTCAAGGCGTACAACACATTGTTACTATAAAAACTATAAAGTAACTTCAAGAGTAATTTGATACTTTGTTACTGTAGTTAGTAATTTACTCAATTACCTCCTATTTGGGTAACTTCTACTCTACCCAAAGTACTTTTGAGGCCAATACTTAGTAACTTAACTTAATTACTTTTTTTATTAACTTGTACATGTCTGGCGCTGAATGTATATGTTCACTGTGTTTATAAAAAAGATGCCCGAAGAGCCTGAAGCGTAATGGTGGCGTGAGCAAACAAAAATATTGTTTGTAGCACATGAATTGGGCGGTATACTTGGCGCCACCTAGCCAAGCTACTTGCGATTACTCTGCTTGACCCATGCCATCTGGTGGCAAGCGATTTATCCTTCTTTCACGCTTCGCCATAATTTCTAGTTACCGTGCAACAACGAGCCAAATAGGCTGCTTCAAACTTGCTCTTTTCAGAGCGGCATTTGGTTTCGCGAATGGTTTTACCACTCCTCCGTGATGCGCGGTTGACGAAGGAATTGTGGCTCGAGGAATAGCAAAGGTAAGGCATAAAGTGCGCGAAGTAACTGGACACCGCTTGTCTCCGTCGCGCAGTGCTGACGATGACAAGGCTGAATGACTGCTTTCGAAACGCAAGTTTCTTGACCTGCGGGGAAAAAGCCGGCTTCGGAAATAAATACAGTTCGCGGATTGTGTTACGTTTCTATATGCTGCTCCTGTCGCTCCGTACAATAGACCTAGCCTTCTCGTTATGCCTTATTGAACTCGATTAACTCGATTCAGGGCCGCCATAATGAGGTGCAGACAACAGAGGAACTTTGCTCCCCTGCTTTCAGGGACGAAAGTTTCTGCCTTTCTGGGGGGACATAGGTTACGAGAACGTTCCTCCCTTCAGGGATGACTATTACAGACCCCATTTTCTAAAGTGCACCTGCGAATGAGTATCTTTCCATTTCCAAGTTTATAAATCGGTGTAGCAAACAGAATGGTGGTTCCAGTCGTACTTGATTCCTATGATGCGCGCTCGAGATGCAATACGCACAGTCGCAAGTGCACAGAACCAAAATATATGTGTACTTTAAGTGCATGTGGGAGTGTGCGTGTTCCTTTTAAAAGTAAAACTAATTCCAACTACCTGTTAGGGTCGCCAGAAGCATATTTTTAGGCTTCTGCAGCGACTCCTTCCAGGCAACTCCTCTTACAAGAGCCGCCTGGAAGAAGAAAGACAGAAAGAAGAGGGGGGGGGTCCAAAATATTTCAATATTTCTTTAGAGAAACTTGAGCTACTTTAAATCTATCCGAGTGATAAACAGTCCAACTGTACATATATATAAGCTAACAGTACAGCGCAAGACTACCAAATCGCAAGCTGTCTTTTCAATTTAAAACGCCTTCCTTTTCTCCTCTTGGGGAAGTGCTCGTGTGGCCGGGAGGGAAGCGGGGGGTTGATGTTGGGTTTACTGGGAAGCCACGAGCTGCACTTTAATAAGGAAAGAGCCGCATGCACTAAAATCTCGTAAAAGTCGACAAGGGCGAAGGTAAGAAGTCGCCTTCCACCTCACTTATGTTGAGGTATACTGTTAATACTTTTTTATTTTATGTTTTTATTTTTTAGAGGATAATACGAGTCGAATCCAACACGACTGGAATTTCCTTTATCTTCTCGAGCAGGTTGCATACACAATTTGCGTTAGCCAAGATATCAGAAAGACGCGATAGACGCATGCGCGAGCCAAAGCGCGGCGTTCGTAATGCCTTGCACTTTGAGGGACCAAACCGACAAAGATAATCGAGTGTATAGTGCAAAGTTTGGACTCCAATTAACACGACTACGTCTGCTGGGTAAAAAAAGAAAGGAATAAAAAGTTAGAATTCATATCGGAATACGCACGTGAACGTGGGCTTATAAACTCGACGAAATAATAAAGATAGTAACGCTGTCGATAATGCTTTTGGGTCACATTCTTGCTCTTGTGTATTGCATTTGTCTCGTAATAGTAAAGCTGTCTGGTTATTACGTTTCTTATCTTCACGTAATTTGTAGTTACTTGTTTCGCTGTAAACTGTATAGAACGAAATGTAACTTGACAACATACGGCTTTAAAGAAACTCGCTGTTCCTTCGAGTATTATTTACTCAGACACTTTTAGAGTAGTATTGAGGACTTCACGCAGTTACAATCTTTCCTGATACTAAGGAACTTAAATAATTTTCTGAAGTATTTCGTGCCAGTCTGTTGTATTATACGTCCGGTAATTATGACATGTAACGTAGCCTGCAATTAAGCAACAGAATTAAAGATTTTTTTTTGGGGGTGGGGGGGGGGGGGGTTCAGCGTTTTTTATAAGCAACCTGAACCAACACGCGCCTGTCGAAGCAGGTTTTGCGTGCATGGAGACCATGTCGTCGTCTTCCGAGTTAATTGTGCCGCTGTTGGCCGCCACTTCCTTCCCAAGGCCTGGCCAGTCACGCCAGTCGCGGTCGGCACAACAAACGAATTTGTTATCCTCTTTGAAACACAAAGTGCGCTTTAAGAATTTAAACTTCTTCAATTCCAATTCTTGGAAGTTTGGACGTGGGTGAACGTAGTAAAGAAGTGCGGTCGTCTGACCACCGCGATAGCGTTGCGCGTTAAACAATCAGAGCTTGCAGCGACACTGCACTGACTATATTTCTCCCTAAAAGCGTCGAACCATGTCTCGACTTCCATAGGCAAATCGACCTGTCACCACTGTAAAATTTGTCTTTTGTACGTGCGCGTGTTGTGTCGTGTGTATGTTTGCAGGAAGCACAGTCAGCCCCAATAAGCGTCTAATAAATGAAAAGAAAAAAAAAAAAGAAAAATTTAGCCACTGCAGAATCATTCATTCAGATCGAAACGAGCAGGGCTGGGTATTAAGCCCAGGACCCCCGGGTTCTGCGGCGCGAGTTTTCGTTCCACGTGCTCCTAGTTGCGCTCCGTTAACACACACGGCCACAGGTCCCTGCACCGTTGCGTAAACTAGTGTAAACATTCACAACGCCCAATTCACTCTCGCGTGAGCTAAACTCGGCAAAGTCGTGCCTCACAAATCGGAATTCCGCCATAAAAACGGCCGGGTCTTTTATAAATATCCGGCCGTAAAAGCGACCAGCTACCGTGTCGGTGCACGTACCTCTTCTGCCAGCACCGGTAGCTCGCGTGAAGCGGAGGGGCGACTCCTGGTAGGTACCTCAGGGCACTTTTCACAACCACGGTAGCCGCAGCCGCGGCGGCATTCGACGGGAAGTCCCAGCACAGCCCACGTCGCTCACGATCCGTCCTCGTCGCAAAAACCTCAGTCAGTCGCCTCGGAGTGACTCAAGGGGTGTCGGTCACCACGGCGGGCCCGGGTGCAGCTGGGGGCACGGTGGCTCGGGGCGAGGGGGCTGGGGGTGGAGGGGGTGGAGGGGGGTGTCCCGCACTGCTCCCGTCCGGAGCGAGGAGCGCGCTCGAGTGGGCGCTTCCGTGTCGGGGGCAGGCACAGGCGGCAACGCGGGTAGCGCTGGCCGCGCGCACAAAGGCAGGCCTGTTGGCTTTTGGGCAGAGCGCCGCCGAGCGCGCCAGAGAGCCAAGCCTGGGAAGGCTTCTGGCGGGCGGGGGGTTGATGGTAGCCAGCGCCGCCGGCGGGCCAGTGGCCGCGCCGGGGAAGTAATTCGAGCGGGCACCTCCTACCCGGAGGCTCCCGGTCTGCTTCCCCGCGATTGGTAGCCGCGGCTTCCGGTCGGCAGCCAATGGGGGCCCTCTGACGCGAGGCAGGGTCTCGGGCACACCCAATGGAGAGGCGCCCTGCGTGCCGGACTCGGCCCGTCCGGTTGTTGCTACTCTTCGCGGTTTTTGTGTGTTTGCGTTTGTGAGGTGGCGGGACCATAGTTGAGGGCCGCGACGGAGGTTAGGGGAAGGCTGGGGGAAGGGACGGGTTGACGTGGTCGCTCCGCTGGCAGGCGGTCGTGGGTGGCGGGCGGCTGGCTCCCCGCGATTGCTTCTGTCGCGGTGGTTTTGGTTGCGCTCGCCGCACGCTGGCGCTAGAAAAATGGCGGCTTTTTTTTCTTCGTTTTCACTCATTTTCGTTTATGGTACGATATTTGAAGTTCTTGAAATTATATTTTTGTGTCGCGTCGCGACGCCTGCACGGCGTGGGTGATTGGAAATAGATGCGCGTCGGGCTTCTTTTTTTTTCTGCTTTGGAGTATGCTTTTACTTTTTCTTTGCTTGTGGCATTGAGTGATGTGGAGTGGTGAAAGGTTTTGGAGGCGTGTAATCTTTTAGCTGCTCCGATCCTTTCTTTTTTAGTGTTGTGTGGGAGTGTGTCTGCAGAGATAAATTGAAAATTTTGAGTTCCGAAGAAAGTCGAAAATAAAAGAAATAAATGAGACAGACAACCTAAGATCTACCTTCTTCGGCCGGGAAGCGAATGATCTCGAATAAATTATCTTGCCGTGGTGTTTCACGTACTGGAACGCAGATATCATGCGCGCTCGTACGTAAAGCACAGGCGTCGATCGCACCTCTGCCCCTTTCGGTTTCTTTGAAGATTCTGTTTTATGCAGACTGGCCAACTGGGACCCTGGTTAACCACTCTGTCTTCCTCTGCTGCCCTTTCTTCCGGTGTAACGCGTTCCGAATAATGCGTTGCTCTTTTGGTTCATAATTGGTGATTGCTCTTGGTTATGATGATACTTTCGCCTCAATAACTGTACACTAAAACAAGTTCGATTCGTCGCGCAGGATTCTTAGTATGTAACTCCCCCTTCTATGGGGAGATACTTGAATGCGTACCTGAGATCAGCTATTCGTAAATTCATCAAAGCTGTCTGACAACGAAGTCTGGTACGAGCTACTTCGCACACCATGTGAATTATGTGCACATCCTGCTTCTGGAGCAATGTGGTGACATGGGCCAGTTGGTATTGAGACGGCATGATGAAAAAAGGCGCACAAGGGACAGGACACCCGGAGAGAAGAGACAGCGCTTGTGCGCTGTTTTCCATCGTGTCGTCTCAAAACCTTCCTGGTTTCGCGAGGAAAAATCGCATATATGCAGTATTTTTCAACCCCCCCCCCCCCCCCTCTGAGGAACGTGGATAGTGCCATCACTCGAACTCTTGTATGCTATGGTGTAACATTTGGTCTCTAGAACTCCCTGCAAATTCATTAATGATTATGTTGTCTATTTCTTTAGCAGCGGTGGAGTTACCCCATAAAATCGCCTTTCCTCGACCTCTGGAATTAAGAGAGCTAAAGTGAAATACCCCAGGGTCGGTTTGCTGGTGGTAGAGAGTACCTCTCCGGTAAATATTGAGGTCACGTGACCGGCTCAGTAGGAAGCAAGTACCTATGAGTTCCGGCCGAGGATACGCTCACAGACACATAAGCTTCTGCCACTTTCTTTAACCTACAAAATCATTTTCCGCGAGGTAGGAGAATCCTCCTCGCCACCCTACCCATTTGTCGCCACTCCTTTCGTTGCTGCTTCTTGGGGCTGAATGAGGAGGGGTAGAAGTGAAGAGGGAGAAATGGGGAGGGTGGCGACGAGGATTTTCTACCGTGCGGGAAAACCTTTTTGTAGGTCGCCCTTTAACACGACCTTCCCCACACACAACTTTAGAGGCCGAGTATAAAGTACATTAATGCGGTTCATTTCAATCACAATTTAAGTTCGACCTTCATCTGCGCGCACCATGAAGTCCGCATATGCGTTTCGTGTGAAACCGAGATACACACCGTACGAAACTTCCATTGCGTTTTGGAACCCAGTAAGGGTGTATTAAGTAGAGAGCATTTCAACTGTCTGCGTAAGAGGGAAGGGTGTTTTCGTACGCCACTTCGGTACAAAGAATCACAGGGGCCAAATGAAACGCGCCATATAAACAGGAACAAGGAAGCGGACAAGACGAACTTGCACTATCAAATGAAGGTTTCTTGAAACCACCACAAACAATTCAATCTTTCTGGCTATTCGTTTAGGAGAGAAAACTTTGTATCTCTCAGGTGCATTGACGCGGAAAAAAAAAAACACCTGCCTTTCCCTTGTTTTCTGACAGGCACGTAGCCGGGGTTTTGTTTCGGGGGAGGAGGGGGGGGGGCGCCCTTGACAAAATGCTGTATAAGGGGGAGGGGAGAGGAGGCCCCAGCAAAATGAAAGATTTCGGGGGGGGGGGGGGCGGGCCCCATGCCCCCCCTCTAAATACGTGCCTTTTTTCTGATACATAATGCATCGTAAAACTTTAAGGCCGTTTTATCTGTATGTGAATCGTTGTTTGTGATAATTATGGGTCCCGTGAGCACCTATCCCAGTGCACTGCCAGATTGCCCGTCGGGACTACTTACTGACCATGCATGTTATCTTGCTTGCTTGCTATCTTGTTATCAGCGGCCTGTGGCATGTTTTGGCGGAGTGCCGAAAATGGCCCGCATCGATGTTCGCGACTTTAGCGAAGTATAGGGGCGCTCTAGTCAGGCAAAATGGAGGACGAAAGGAGGTCGTTTTCGTCATTCAGCGCGCGGACCACCATAAATTTCTTGCACTGCAGCGTAAAATCGGTGTTCCATATGAAAGCAAGGCGATTTTTCAACGGTTGAAACCTTCTTCTAGTCAGTGCGTAAAAATGACACGGCGGAACCATAAAAATAATTACATGACAGGATGCTTGTTTCTATGTTGCCTACGAGAACCAAGCAGCGATAGCAGATGACAGAGTCGAAACGACTTCCTCTCCTGAGCTTCTCGGCGTTGCCGCTACTAGGCGTCGATTTCGCTGGAGTCGCCAATGGAGCGCGGTCGACGGCGCGAAACCGCGAACTATCCCTGTCTGTAGGGATGGCCGAAGGGGCTTAGCTGAAAGAGCTCGAGGAATCGACGGCGTGGTCACCCGAAGCGCCCTTCGGAGGCGCCCGATGCCTCACGTTCTTTCCCTTTGGCGGCAAGCGGCGGCCAGCTCCCGAAAGGAAGCAGATTTTCCCACATGGGAAGTGAACAATGCCTTCGTTCCCAGGGCGGGAGCGGGTGGTCGCCCTTGCCGCCGGGGTAATTGGGGGAATGACATTGTCAGGGCCACGTGGGCGACTCCGGGGAGAGAGCGAGGTCCGGCCGCCCTTCGGAATGTCGGCGTGCCTTTTTGGAAAAGAAGTTGAGTTTGAACGAGCCCGTGCGCGGAACCAGACCTCATCCTCCCGCGGTTCCGAAGGCTCCGCGTAACTTTGTCTTGCGGGACAGAGAACTTGCAGTGCGCGGCAAGGGACTGGGCGCCGAGGCTCAAATGTTGGCGCCGCGAGCGGCAGCAGCAGCGTGACAACCCTTGTATCATATTCGCTCTTCAGTTGTAAATATATTCATTAGAACGTCCATCACGTCACCTCCGGACAGCTATTGCCGTAATATTGCTATGGCACCGACTGGCGTAAGATAATGTAGATCAGGCACGTAGCCAGAATTTTTTTCGGGGGGGGGGGGGGGGGGCCGCCTATGACAAAATGCTGTATGAGGGGGAGAGGGGAGACGAGGCCCCAGCAAAATAGAAGATTTCGGCCCCCTCCCCCCCCTGGATACGTGCCTGATGTAGATTTCAGAGAAAACACAACAAAGAAGTGGCGTAAAGCGGCAGGATGAACTGCGAAAACGCAGTTCATCCTGCCAAATTTTGGTACTGTACATGAATTAATTTGAAATCCAAACTAAGCTAACACGAAAAAATGTTCTTCTCCAATCGATGTATTAAATAAAGGGGGTTATATTTTATAGGAAACTACTTTACGCCGTAAAGTCACGACGCTTCATGCTATGTCTCTCTCACTCGAATGTATATCACACTACTGAAATATTACGTCAAATAAAAAATAAAAAAAGTTGATTGCAATGGAAGTGGAAAACAGCTGTTTTGAACTCGGTTATTTTTAACAGCTTCCAATGCCTATACCACAAAGCTAAATTATATAACGCGTCCCTCAATACTCTTTAACCAATGTTCCTTTTCTCTCCCTCATTTTTTTTTTTTTTGCGTTTGCGTGATGCGTTTGCGCGTAGTACACGAGGCGACGCGAGTGTTGCCGAGTGCATGGCAGCAGTTTCCCCACGTTCTCGCGCATGCACGACTGTTGAGCGAAGCACGCATCTTTCATTCATGGCGTTGTGCTCCGAGCCGCAACTCCAACTGCAAAAATCGTGAGCTGGCAGCTGAAAAGAAAAAAAGAGAAAACAGCATCCACAGCTTGTAGAAAAAAAAAAAAGAAGAAGAGAGAGAGGAGCGTTTTTCTCAATCGGCGACGCACCACGGTCGTGAGCAGCTGCCTTTGCTCCTCTCTGCGTTCGATCCCAGAGTCACGTTGTTGGGGAACCGAGCTCGCAGCTTCCGCTCCCGCCGCCGGGAAGTATACAGAACATTTCCAGCACTTATCCATCACACGGGTGAAAAATGCTGAGTCACTGGGGGCTGTGGACGCACACGCGGCGTCTGATATCTCCCAGAAGAGATCTATATACTGCGCATGCTCGGAGCGCATTCCCCGCAACCCGGACTCTAAAAACTCCAGTGCGATATACTTTCCCGCGAGGCATTTTGGTGTGCCAAACGCAGCAATCTGTATAACATGGTCTGCTGGAGTGGCAGTCGCTGCAAACTGCAGACGCCGCTACTGCGCATGCGTGCCGCCAGCTCGATCTGCAGAGTCCCGGGTGTCGTAGCGTTTTCGCAGAGTGTTGCGAGACGACGGAAACAATAGGAAGTTTACGCAGATCGTTTCCGCCGTCCCGGAATGGTCTCCGCAACCCGCTAGGATACCCGGAACTCTACAGCCAAGGCCACCGGCGCGCAGGCGCAGTAGCAGCCTCTTCGTTGTGGAGGGCTTAGCGGAGATGGAAACGCGGTCTACGAAAACTCCCTAATAGAGAGTTTTAGCTAATCGTTCTCATACACATACACGATAAGGATGTATCCGATGCGATACAATGCATGTGCAAAGGCGTCGGCGGAGAATCGGGTATCATTATCGGAAATATCAGAAGGATCTGCCAAAAGTCCCTAATCTACGAACACTCCCTAATGACGTATATATGGTTAGACATAAAACAAACAGACTGCGACGTAACACATGCCATAAACACGTGAAACGTCATGACACATCGTTCTCTGTGTCTTAAGATATTTCCAGCCCTTCGTCATTCGCCGAGTTTCCTCCTGCATGCAGCGATCGACCTTCGTAAGTGCTTTGCAGAAAAATAGACGCGCAAGGCTTCTTAGAAGGGGGAGATTAGAGGTTACGGGCGCGCAGAGGTCGATTTTAAACTCACTCTAAAAACTGTCACGCCTACCTCAAGCTAACCGCCAATTTTAAGCGAGAAAGGCATGCATCCTTGAAACCTGAATGACGTTTTGGTCACCACAGGATCAAGAATAAGCGTAATTTCATTTTCATCCAAGCCTGAGGGCGATCCGGGAAGGGGTAGACTTTGTTTTTGGGCGTCATCAACAACCTAACCGTGACGATTCTAAAACTCACACTTAGATTCTGGCGAGCACGCGCGCGACTCTTTTCCTCATCACGCTTATATATCCGAATGGATGGATCTCCCCTAACCGCGCCGACGCGGGGTCATTTTTGTAATTTTGTTGCTGTGAGCTTCGCGGCTTCATTCGTTGCGCTTGGGGACGCTTGCCTTGTCTTTTTGGCGGGGGAGGGTTTACGTTCTTGTGCATAGACAAGCGGCTTAAAGGGGCCCTGCAAGGACTTTTTTTACTGGTTTTTAATTTCCACCGAACCTGAGCGCACTGAACGTAGCTACTTATAATTAATGAAACTTTTCTCGAATTTCACTTTATGTTAAAAGTTATAGGCAAATTCAAATTTCAGAAACAAGCAAAAAATAACCTCCTTTATGACGTCCTTTGTTGCTGGAGTGGCCGTGAACCAGAGGAGGGGCTGAGTGATCTCAGTAAGCGCTCACGGCTGCCGCACTCCGTGTCGACGGCGCGAGAGGGCGCCACTTGAGCATGTTCTGGATAGGCACAGCGGTCAGCCAGAGCGGCTCTCATTGCATTTGCTGCGCGATTAAACACTAATTCGGCATGACACTTCATTGGCCACAAACGACAGCAGAAACGGGATAAAGATCAGTTAAGAATGGGAGCCACTTCGCGCTGCCGTACCGCGAAACGGCCAAACCGCAAGACAAAGCTGCTCGCCGAAGGCCTTCGGAGCGCTCGGAGCAGGTCGGATCCTCCAGTCCGTACGACCGCAGCGCCGCCGCCTTTATCCGGGACTTTTCCGTGTCGGCACCTGATCGCACTTCCCCTTTCTAGTATGCGCCGACTTTTCCACCGCTTGGTGGCGGGCATGTCGACGGGTCATTTCTTGTTTCCGTACATTATAAACTTCATTTGTTTCTTTTCTGATCTAAAATACTGAACAAAAGCTACTTTTATAAATAATTGAAACGGTTCGCGCCACTTATATTCTGTATTTCGACTAAAAAGAAGCTTTTAGCGGCTCTGACCAGTAGTAAGTCCAGGACCAAAGACGTCACATTACGCGCGCTTTCGGTACCGCGGGTCGCCCCCGTCGGTGGAGGAGGTTTCCGCGTCGTCCGGTTAAAATACGACGCACTGATATTTAGTTACTCTCTTCGTGGCCGCTGGCTTGCCCGAACCCCAAGAGACGTGGAAACCGCAAAAAAAGTAGACGCTTAGATATGATTGCAGGGCCCTTTAAGGGAAACTCTTTGTGTGCGCTTTCAGGCAGTGGTCGAAGTGTAGTTTCTGGAAGATTACAAATTCTCGAAGTACTTGTTGATAGTGACCCGCAAATCATTCGTCCACGTTTAGTTCAGCTGACATGTGTTGTGTGTTGAATGAAGAAGCACGGCTGTGATTTCTCGGAATTTTTACGCGAAACGGTGGCTGACAATAACTGCGAACAATGGAGGAATCCCAGCAAATGACGATGCTCGAACCTCGGGGACAATAAACGAGTAAAAGGCCTTGCATTTGTTTCTTCGTTTAAACAAATTTAAGTTTTTTTTTTTTTTGCTGGCCTTTTTGTATTGTTTTTAATAACTCCATGTTAAAAAAAATTAACGCTCACACATTTTTTTTTACAATGAGGGATTTTTTGTGACGCGCCGCTGTGCCGCAGCGAGGCGACGATCCTTGACTACCTCTTTTGTGGTATAAGATGTGGCTACTAAGTCCCAAGGCTCATTTTTAAAAATTGAAAGACGTTTACAATTCCCTGAAATGCCGAATTAGAGCGCAGTTCTTGAGGAGGAGGAGAGGAGAATACGAAGGGGACGGTATGCACCTCTTCCTCATCCGTACCCTCTCCTCCTCCCTCCTCATCTACTCCTCCCATGCTCCTCACCTCCTCCCCCTCTTCCTCCTCCTCCCTCCTCCTTTTCCCCATCCTCCTCCTCTATCCTCCCCCCACCTTCCTTCTCCCCCCGCTCCCTCCCACGCGGTGCACTATGGGAAACGTCCCATAATGCAAGGCGCGCGTCATCGCGGTGCATTATGGGGCGTTTCCCCTAATGCACCGCGCGGCTACCGCCTACGGTGACGGTGACGCCGACGCCGCTCAAGCCGGAGACGGGCGCCTAAGAGCTGCGCTGTAAAAAATATATTAAAGAAACTACACAATAATAATGTCTCCTTCTATGTACTCCCCTCCCCTGTCCCTACGCTCCACGCGAAGCTTCCATTGTTGAAAGCAGTGCTGCAGGTCGTGAGCTCCATTGTCGCTATTGCCTTCACAGCATCGAGTCAAACCTCGTCCCTTTCAGCCCAGACTTGATCTTAGGGAATAGAAAAACGTAAGGTGGGGCCAGTCAGGTGAGTACGGCGGATGCCCCAACATGGTGGTGATATATGCTGAGCCAGGAACTCATGGATCCTTCTTTATTCTTTATTTATGAAAGACAAAGTGCTAGCACACAAAGCCTTGTCGTTCATTTCCTTCCTGGATCAGCACTGCTTTCAGCAATGAAAGCTTCTCATGGAGTGGCGTATAAAGACAGGAGAAAGGAGCACATAAAAAAATTTACTATTAATATTAAGTCTTAAAGATGAGTTTGGTTATTTACTCTGTGATGAGAGAAACCTCCGGACGGAGCTGCGTTGCGCCAGCCGCCGAGGCGAGCACAACACTACTCCGCACCCAGTGACGTTGCGGCTAGCCGGATCAGAACGCCGAGCTACCGACCTCGAAGCATGAAGCGCGTAAAGCTAATAAGCCAGGCTCATGCTTTTCTTAAAACTGGGGTTTTCCACTTCAGATCGTATACAATGATGGTCCGGGTCACATATTCTTTTTTTAAATAAATTTATGTAAAAATATGAATGTGTGAAAGCCATCTCCTTGGGCGGAGTATTCAGCTATATTTAAACGTCGTAGCTCTTTTTTTTTCTTTTTTTTAGGGGGGGGGGGATCTGAAATTTTGAAGCTCAAAACGTGTAGATTTCCAACTACTTTGCACAGCCGTGAATTTCATGCCGAAACATGCACGTAGTAATAATCTTTCGACTTAATTTCACCAAATGTTTACAACATGTACACAGGAATGTAAAAAAGTACAATAAAAAATTGTATGCAAAAAAAAGAAAAAAGAAACCATGAAACACGGTTAAGCAATCACGTTGCAGGGACACGTTCACAAATTATTTACCAACAAACTTCTAGAATAAAAACGTTGTTATTCAGAATAATGCATGGTTTTCGCAACTGCTTATTCGGGGCAATAACCCAAGCGGTAAAATTTTGATCCACCAATGCCATTTCGAAGTAAAAGGCAAAACAGCACGGATGCCATGATTACGGTAGCAGTCTCACGCAGTATACGTATGACCACAGCATGCATTCTTAAACCTAAAAAGGTACATGAAAGAAAAGAAAAAAATTACACCATCTTCCCGAGGGGAACCATGGGGTGATGCGGAGCATCGCGGATCGTTATTAACGGTGTTATTAACGGTGTTAGTAACGTTGTTAGTAACGTTGTTAACTTGCGTGTTATTACGTTGTTAACTTGCGAATGGACGCCGCTTCTCGTTGCCGTATAGTTCAGGGTCTGCCGCTCGCTTCAAGCGTTTGCGCTCAGCGTCGCGTGCCCTTCGCTGCGCAGCTTTGTCTTCAGTGGACGTAGCGTTGCTGTTAGTTTGTGGGGTGGTGCTGACGCTTGCTTGCGCCAACCGACTAACTGACGGGACTGTTGCTTCCATCACACTTCATCGGAAGAACGGAGTGAAGTGGAGTCAACAGCGCTGAACTCGTGGTACAGCTTCTCGCTTGCCTTTATTTTTAATTGCTAATCTTTTCCTTCCTTTTGCATTTCATTTTTCTTTTCTCCTTCTTCCGTCGCGTCGGTTCTCCCCGCACCAGCCCCCGATAGCTCTCTTCTTTTAGATTTAGCATAACTTTTCTTCTGCTTATATTTACATCATTTCCAAATTATCCTCTTTAGAATTGGCAAGCATAGATTCTCTTTGCTTAATTAATTTATTCCCTTCTTGACTGATTTCTTTTGGCCGGCCGGATTTGGGCTGCGGCGGACGCGAGCGGCCGAGAAACGCTAGCAGACGACAGCCGCAGAGTTGCGGGAAAGCCCACCCCACTGGAAAGGCCTGGTGTGGCGCTGCGACCCGCGCGCCCAAAACTATCCTCCTTTCACTCCTCCGGGGGAACGCGCGCTACCGCTGCTTATATTCACACTTGAAGGAGAGGAGACTAGAGGAGGAGACCGTAAGCGCGCAGTGTGAGCCGTCGATCCACGCGAAGGCACGCAGCTGGTAGAAGTGCGAGCGGAGAGCAGTAACGCGCAGCTGTCGGAGAGAGGGAGGTTGCACTGCGTAGGCGGGTGGACTAGACGCCGAGGGACTTGAGCGCGAACACATGAGACGAACGTCGAACCGACGCGGACTGCCGGATGTTGGGAGAGAGGGTCGAGGACGGAGAGCGTTGAACGCTCGCCTCCGACGTAGTGTGAGTGGCGGACGTCGGATCGGACGGTTCGTCGTACACGTGTTTCGCACATAGACCCGAGCAAGAGATGCTCCGCATCTAAAAAACGAGCTAGAAGTGCATGAATTCTAGAGTATTTTTATCAATCTTAAAGCTGAGAAGGTACTTGAAAGAAAAAGAAAAAAGGAACGAGTTAAAAGTGCATGAATTCTAGAGTATTAATTTTATCCTGTGAATCTGAATATCACGTTCGTTTTCCCCGAACGTGTAAATAAACGCGAAAAAACACGGAAAGCCTCCGACAATCGTTACGTCATACCCATATCTTTCGACCGCCAAGCGCATGTCGCTCGTCTGGGCAGCGCATGCAATTGCATGCGAGCTGGCCAGGTATATATTCCCCCGCACTGACGCCCGTCGTGACGTCTTTTTCAGACCTTTTTGAAAACAGCAAGGGTGCGCGTGCATAGTTTTGATAGGCGCGGAAGATGCGCGAGAATGGAGATTCCGAAAACACCTTTTGTGACGTCATGCTCCGGAAAGGACGGGGCTTCAGCGGTGTACTTTGAAAATGATTCTCTGCAACCTCCGTGAACCGAATTGAAAAATAATAATAATAATAATAATTTTAATGTTTGTGATCCTGGAGGCCAAGAAAAGACGATGGAAGTGTCTTTACTCAAATACAGAACTGCTTCGGTTTCTTTTTATTCGCGTTACTCGGCAGGTGTAAGCGACAATATAGACCCTTTTCAAAACTGAGCGCCAATTCTCCGAGTCTGCCATTGTTTGGGCACGTACTCCGCGAGCACTATTTTATTTTATTTATTTATTTATTTATAAATACTGCAATCCCTATAGCTGGGATTTTAGCAGGGTGGATTTACAGTGGTGAAGCACAGATACATAGCTGGCACAAAAAGCAAAAACAACAACAACAACAAGAATAACAAAAAACATACAATATCTAACATACTAAATTAAACAAATATGAAGCTAAACAATATTAACAAAGATGGGAGGAAAATAATGTCGATGATGGCTGCAAAACTACATCATATCATATTGGACACGAGGCCTGCATCAGTGTTCGGCGTGAACTCGGATCCAATCACGCGCATGGTGTCCAAGCAATAGCGACCACCAATGTTGCTCGACGGGCTTTTGAAAAGGGCGTATTGCCCTCCACTTCCGCCTCCCTAATTGCTCGCACTTTAATGTCATAAGAAGCTTATTAGCTTGCTCAACCGCGCTCTCAATGCACAGAAAGCGTCGGCTGTACTTCGCGAACTCGCGGGTGCCTGAAAAGCGAGGTCCGCTAATTGGAGTTTCACCGCAAATACTTCCCAAGGCCCCAGTTTGCGGGCTGCAGGACAGACGCCGCGCGTCATCGTGTGCAGGTCCGTAAAATATCAGCTAGCAAAAGCGATAAAAAAAAAGAAGACGGCTGTAAACGTAAAAGCGCTAGGACGATTCCTCGTCGTCTTACTTTTTATCCTCTTTTTTTTTTCTATTTTTCTTCCCCGACTTCTTCTCCAGTGTGGTCACTGGGAGCCGCTAATTGGAGTGTCCCTTCGGTGACTCCCTGAATAAAATATATATAAAGCAAACCGCTTGTAAGTCGCAATTGATATCTTGGGGGCAAAAAAGGAAAGTAAGGACCCCGCTTTTCTGTAGCTCTCTGTCGAGTTTTTCCTCTTTATGTCTTCTCACATTGTTGTGGTAGTCCGCTGGGTGCCCCTGGTGTGTGTGCACAGTTGAAGCTGTTTAAACGACAAGTGCTCCCTTCCTGCAAGTCGCGTTAAAAAAAAAAGAACAATACGAGACAGAGACGGGGAGACATGTGAGCGTTCAACCTATTTCTTCCTCACTTTGTGTAAAAAAAAAAAAGAGAGTAAATAAAAACGAGAGGGTATAGTTTCTTTCGAAGAACCGGGTGCAATTTGTAGTCACAGTAGTTAAATTTACGACAGGGCCACTCGTCAGACGTGGTCGCAGCGTGGGTGCTTCCCTCCTCGTTCTGGGTGCCTCAAAAAATCCCCATTCCCCTTTTTTAAATTCTTTTTTTTAGTTAACATCACTGCCGCATTGCGGTCTGGCGTTTCGCCCCAAACGGCAGCATTTCTTTCTCACGTCAGAGTCCCGCACGCTGCTGCTTTGTGCTCTTGCTCTTGCGCGAAAGAAAACGTACCTCCCATGTTTTACGAGTTCTTGGGAAGTCCGGGAAGTCGTGAAAGCTGCTTCTTTGGAGATCGGGGTGGGGGGGGGGGCAGCGTGTTTGCGTTTGGGGAGCCAATGCCAGGGGTTGAGATGTGGTGCCGGTGCTAGGGTGCCGTGGCTGTCTGCTCGGCTGCTCCCGGGTGTTCCTCCTTTTCTTTTATTATTATATTTTTATCATTCGTCTCGTGCGATCTCTTTCGGTATTTGTGTTTTTTTATAGAGTTTTACACCGAGAGAGACTAAACCTATGGCTCGCTAAACCTGCAAATTTTGACACATTTTCTACGTGGGCGCCGCCATCTTCGATTCTGCAACTTCCGGTATGCGTGAAAACATCGCTTTCTTCTCGCCTCGACAGTGGAACGCGTTAACATTTTAATTGCAACCGTCAGTTGTTCTTGTTATGACACTTCTATACTTTTTTACTTGTTCTGGGTTGTAATCTCTTGCTTTTTCTTCTGTACGCATACCGGATAGGGGGACAACGTGGCAGGGTGCGAGGCTAAATGAAAAAGGTGTATACGACGCATCAGCCGGTTCCGAAGGCCCATTTTCCAATCTCCTGCCAAGTGGCAAAGTCCCGGGGGCCTAATCGTCGTAAGTTAGAATGTAATGATCACTTACTTTTATGGAAGGATATACTTGTAACTGTAATTTGTTAGAATTCATTACTGATTGTTTGTAAAAGTAACGTTTTACTTCTTTGGTAACGTATAATGATTTTTAGGAAATGCGTATAAGACTTGTTGTTTGCCTTTGAGAACATCGGACCATAGCAGTTTTATATACTATACGTAAAAAAACAAAAACGAAAGACAATCATCTAAGAGAAGCAATTCGCATGATCTCCATAATAACACCGCGAGTCCAGGAAAACATAAAACGGACAAAACACGCAAAGTCTCAATTCAGTCGTTATATGTATGTGCGAGTTTTTCCAGTTTTTTCAGTATCGGCTTTATTATGAAATGTGTTCACGAGCTTGCCCGTGTTTTCTCTCTTTTTTACCCGCTCTTGCCTTTAATGTAATTGTAGACAAATAAAAAAATATCAATTATGCACATTTTTTTTTCTAGAGCCGGAAAGCTTTACAAAACGGTAGCTGTAAAGGCGCGATGACGCTGCAAATCACCATACAAAATACAGTGTGCACACACAGTGCCTGAGGCATGTTTCCACCTTGTATATGGCGGTCCTGTCAGATTAGTCATCTAGAATCTGTCCGCAAACATGCTCCAACATGCATGTAGGAATCAGGCGAATTTCATGTCTGCTTGCAAACACCCCATGATGTATACGAGCAAAGAAAAACAAAAAAAAAACTATTTTCTTTAGCTTTTATACTTTAACGCGGAGTCTCTGACACTTCACGGCACGCGGGCTGCTTCGATCGTGCTTGCAGGGTGGGCCTTCTTTCGGTTGTGCTGTGTGTGTGTGTGCCCACACTCGGCAAACGGCTCTTCACGCGCCCCGCCAGATTGCACTGTCAGACATCTTTTAAGCCCGTGTGACGACCGCTTTGTTCGGAGTTCGGAAGAAACAACTGACGCGCGGTGCAGCGGAACGAAGCGATGCGCAGAACGGAACGCGCTCGGCGGCGCACAATGCATCCTCATTGTGCTTCCGAGCTCTGACTGGGGACAGGACACCAATGAAAAAACACGTGCTGGTGGAGTTGCGCGAGTGGTTCGTGTTCTTCGACTGCGTGCAACCAGCGTGGTCTCCCGCTTCGCGCGTCCGATGTGACTTTCTAGGCAGACTTGTTCGTATCTTAAATACTAGAGATAA